>PVIU01007474.1:0-91488 GCA_004026605.1 Ondatra zibethicus
ACCACAGCCCCCATACAGTACAGCCTACCACAGCCCCCACACACCATACAGCCTTGATGTGGGAGTCCCCTCTGTATGCTGTGAATACCATTGATTAGTAAATAAACTGCCTTGGCCTGTTGATAGGGCAGAACTTAGGTAGGCAGGGAAAAGTAAACTGAATACTGGGAGAAAGGAGGCAGAGTTAGAGAGAAGCCATGTAACCCTGCCAGAGCCAGACAGAACTTTAGCTGGTAAGCCACAGCCATGTGGTGATATACAGATTAATAGAAGTTGGTTAAATTAATATGTAAGAGTTAGCCAATAAAAAGTTAGACTTATTGGGCCAAGCAGTCATTTATTTAATACAGTTTATGTGTGATTATTTTGGGGCTAAACAGCCGCCGCCTCCTCCTACACAGCCTACTACGGCCCCCTCCACACACGCATACACTGTGAAGTTTGCTCATGGTTTCTCTAGTTCTGCAGTCTCTGGCTTCTCCCAGGCACACTGAAGTGAGGGATGTGGTTTCCCTGCAGAAGTCACTGTGAGCAGGAACTGATGTGCTTTTCAAAGATGGTGGTGCCCTCTGGGCAACATCTTTCTCAAGGTCTCAATGAAGAAGGTCCATATCCAACCTGCAACCTGCATACATCACAAGGTAGCTATGCAGGCAGTTCAACACATTTGTAGATGAGAATGTTGTATCTCACTGTCAGAGGTTAGACACTGACCTCCTCAGCAGGACTGGGATGAAACCAATGTCAGGAATAACCCCCTGCAGCATTGCTAGGATTGAATTTGAGTTCTTTACACTGCACATGCCCTTGTGTGCACATGTGGGGAGGCCACAACGGTGCTGTTTTCTTTTTCACTCAATTATTGGCATGGTCTCTCCCTGGCTTCCCATACTGACTGGCCAGAGAACTCAGGTGACAGCCTGTCTTTGCTTCGACAGTGCTGGGATTACAAGTACATACCACTCTGCCCAGCTTTTTAATTTCTTTTTTTAAATTCGGCATTAGTTCTGGGGATCAAACTTAGGTCCTGGAGCATTTTACCAACTGAGCCTTCTCCCCATGCTCTCCTGACATTGTGTCTTACCGAAGTTTATCGTGGCTCTACATCACTTCAGATGACTGGCTATACAGTAGAGCTTCAATCATCTAATCAGGGAAGTGGTTAAGCCCCTACCTCCCACTAATACCGTGAATAAGGATCGCCCACTCAAGTAGAAAGGGCACTTCTAGTTGAGACACCTAAAGAATGCCGGATATGAATTATTCAGCTTCGGCGTTTTATGTTAATTAGGATAGGCACAATTGTTATATTTTAAACGAGCGTAGACAAAAAAACCTGCAACCTGTGAGGAGAGAAGAGAATAAAAGCCAGAAGCCAGTCAGGGAACGGATGCAGCAGCCACGAATACGACAAAGAATAGTGGTCTGATCAGGGGTCATTGCCACTAAAACGGTGCACGTAGGTTAGACTATAAAGCACCCGAGTGCTGGAGCTGACTGGACTCACTCTTCTTGGATATTTGCAGGAAATAAAGAGAGAAGCCATGAAAGATGCCCAGATATTTGAGTTGGTGCCTGTCATCAAGGCATAAAAGCCAAGTATGCCACAGGACATGAGGAAATTCAGACGCTGCCTTGACACTTTCAATCAATTCTTGACCTTCAGTAGACTCTTATAAACTGTCAAAAGGCAGGCAATTTCATGGCACTCAAGCAACCGGAGAGGAGCTGTGACTGGATCTGTTAGGAGAGCTTCACAGAGGCTAGGACCCAGAGACCATGGGGCAGCACAACAATAGAGAAGGCTGGGGACGGGGCATGCCCAGCACCAGGGAGGAGGGAACACCTATCTGGGCCCAGCACACCCAATTTTGCACGTCTATAGGGAGCATTCCTGTAGTCTGTGCATAAGCTTGACTTGGAGATGGGAGGCGCCCCGCACAGCTATTTGAGTAAGCCAGGAAAGCTTCAGCAAAGTGGGAGAGACGAGTGTTGCCGGTACGCTGCCATCATGGGACTCATTTTTCAGGCATCCTGGAAAATCCCGACTACACTTTTCCATCCTGACACCGGAGCCACAACACTTTTTATGAGGCTTTCTTCTCCTTGCTAAGATGAGACAATTGCGTCCTGGAGTCCTTGTTCCAAGAAGCACTTCCACTGCCGAGACCAGACTCGCTTTTATCAATAAATGAGCTGTTAAAATTGACTTTCCCTCATTGAAAGGCACTTCATTCACAAATATAGTCTGCCACATGGAGACAATTCAGTCCACAGACTGGGCTGCCTCGGTGGAACGCTCTCATTACAAACACACCTCTCTGACCCCTGTGGGTGTGGTCACAGTCAAACCTCAGCTTTCCACAGAGTCAGTCGGTGTCCTGGGCTCTTACACGCTTATAATCCCTTTGTACATGGAAAGCACATTATTGTTGTCACAGTCCCCAGTGAACTATTGATGGGGGAGGGGGAGGTAAGGAAAAATTCCATTGTAAAGTAAGTACAGTCGTGGATAGTGTTCTGACAGCTGGAAATGCATGCTTCACAACATTGAGCAAGTGTTTACTGTCTCATCAGGGCAGATACTAGGTTTAGTGAACTCCCTACAACCCCACCCCATGATGGCGATTGTCCCCTAACAGTCTGAGGAGGATGTGCCCTCTGTTCTGTTTCCATGCCCAGCCATCTTTCTCTACCTACCACAATGGGTCATGCTCTTGCAGTAGAAATGCTAGTGTGTTTCTACTTGAACATTTTTTTAAATGCTGCTTTGATTCCCAGTTATATCTCTCTAGTTAGAGATGTCAGCCACTTTGTAATGCCTGGTTCTTGGAGATGACGACAGACTATGGTTCTGTTAGGGTCTTTTTTTTTTTTTTAATGATTCTTAGAACTATCTGAACATGTCCAAGGAAATGAAGCAACCACAGTGCCAGCAGGGGATTAGATACGATGCAAGGAGCTTTCATCTCTACCTTCTTCTTTCTTTTCTCTTTCTGGATGTTGATATGGCCCATATGATCAAGCTCATGTGTGTCTCATATGACCAAGGTCACATGTGTCCTCACTCTCTATGTCTTATATGATCAGCTCACTTGTTTATGCATGTATCCAAACTCTCTCAGGTCCCATATGATTAAGATCATGTGTGCATGTGTATGTCCATACCTTTCCTATATCCCACACGTTCAACTTCATGAGTGCATGTATGTGTACACCTCTCCATTTACCGTTTCTTTTCCTTCTTCCAGAATTAAAAACATATACATGTGACTCAGATTCAAAGCACTTTGTTTTCTCATAAATCGAGAGATTCATCCATCCATCTATTTAATGATTCTCATTGAGAAATTATCTTAGGTGATGGGTTATATTAGTAAAAAAAATGTTTTTTTGAAAAATGGAGATTCCCTGTTTGTGACTTAACTTGGGCCTAAGCTAGAAAAGAGATAACAGAGAAAATCTCTTAAAGAATTGATAGGATAGGGGAATTGCAGTGATAGGGACCACGCTCACAATGAAGGAATCCTATGCTGTGCAGTTCAGTGCCTACAGGACTCAGCTCTTCTGAACCGTTACCATGATGTACTCCACCCCACCAATAGTATGTGCATTCACATACTATTTGCATGACATTTATAGTTCTATATACATATATGACATCTTCCTGTGATAATGATAAGGCCCCCGAGGGCAGACAGCATCTAAAGTTTTGAGTGAGCAGCAGTGTCCTCCATTTTAAACAGGGATCAAAGCTTTGTCCCTATTTCTAAGGGTCTCAGTAATTTTCAAATGCTTTTTATTGATCCCATGCCATTTTTATAATAGTGGGTTTGTTGATTCTTTTTCATTTATATGTAAATGCTTTACCTGAATGCATGTACATGCACCAAGTGTGTGCTTGCTGCTCACAGAGGTCGGAAGAGGGCATTAGCTCTTTTAGAACTAGAGTTTTGAGTGTTGGTCAAACACCAAGAGGGAACTAAGTATTAAAAGTGGGTCCTCTGCAAGATCAACAAGTGCTTTTAACGTGAACCTTCTCACCCTGGTTTATTGATTTTTAAAGATGAGAAATGAAACATTCAAAGATAATTATTTATTTATTCAGAACTATATAATTCATGATTAGCCTGATGCAGTGGTACATCGCTCCAGAGGCTGAGGTAGGATGTTGAATTCAAGGCCAGGTTGGGTTACATAGCAAGACTGCCTCAAAAAAATTGAGGGTAAAATACTATGCCCCTTCTTCTGTCTTTCTCAAACTATTTTTCCTTTGAACTGTGTAGGTAGTCTCTCATCTGTCCTATGTGTACATCAGATTTTTCAGGCTTATGACATATCAGATAGACATCAAATCTCTATGTACTATGAGGAAAGAGGTACTTATGAGGAATTAGGCATGGACACAGATTGCATTACTTGATACATTGATCAAGCTGTTTTTTAATGAGTAACCAGGATTGCCTGTGTAGTTTGCGGTTCTGAAAATGTAAGGCCACAGAGCTGCCATCCAAGGGCATCAGGTAGTGAGGGCAACACCACAACACACCACAGGGACACCATGAAGACGTGGAGAGAAAACTCTGTGATCAGAGAATACTCTGGGGAGTTGAAGTGGCCGCTGGACTGGGGAAGACATCAGCAAGCTAAAGGGAAGAAGTTAGTTCAACCTGTGACTCAGTCATGCGCCTGCCTCCTCCCTGCTTTTTAAAAAATAGATCGCCAATACTGTTTTAAGAACTTCATCTTAACTCATCTGGAAAACCTTCCCTCAAGGCTTGACATAAAGGACGTCTGTATGGCTGTAGAACATCCAGCCTGTATACCTCATTACCAATGAGACACCAGAACGGTTAAAGCTACTCCCAGCCCTAGAACTCACACTCAAGGCCACAACATGCATTGATGTTGTTTCTACTATTTTTGAACTACACAAAGCTCTGCCTAGGTTCGATCTGCTGTCAAAGGTATATGAGAGAAGCCATGCTGGGATTCACATCTTGCTTTTCCACAATTTGACAGCAAGCATCAAAAACCAGCATGAGACAGAACTTTGATGACAGACTCAGAAACGCCCTATAAAGCATTTTCTTCCCCAAATCTGTAAGGTCACAAAGTCCTTCTCCTTCAGTCGATATACAAATTAAAATTCCATTTCCTGCATCTTCCATTCATAAGAAGCAATTAAAGTGAAGTGTCTAACATGCTCTATGATGCTGGCAAGAACAGTAGCCTTCCTTTGCCTCAGTGGGCTGTGCCAAAGTACCTCTTTCATTTATTAAAGCCATTTGTGTTGCTACCAGCTCTGAGCTGAATGGCATCCCAAGGCCAACTTTGTTCATTCATCCGCTGTTTAAAAAATAGGAGCCAGGAGTGAGCCATCGATTGAACAGCCTGTGGTAGTACCTTACGTCAAGCATGTCTGTCTGAGCGTTGAAATGACCTGTCTGGAAGCCTCAGTAGACGGCATAGACAGTCCAGCCACCATAAAGACTTAGCTCTGTGATTTGGGTCATCTGTTCTGGAAAGTGGAGCTGAACAGCCTGGAGTCAATGCACCCTCAGGAATTGCCACATGGCAAATGAAGAAATAAAGGCTTTGTTAAAAAAAAAAAAAACAACAAAAAACAAAAAACAAAACAAAAAAAAACCTTTCCCAACGTGATGAAGTGAAGAAGTCAGAAGCCAGGCCTTAAAACTAAGCCCGGAACACCCCAGTCCCTTTCTACTCTAGTATTTTTCTTACCTATTTACAAGGTATCCACATCATAGAAAAGCATCTATGTTTACAGCACCAAGACAGCACAACTCTAGAGTAAACCTGTGGGTGGAAGGGAAAAACGGTACGTGGACTTTGAATGTTGCCTAGGGAGATGAGTAGCATGCTGTTGAGTATCAGTGTAATCATAAATACTCCAAGCCCATGAAAGAAGATTTAATGACTAAAGACTAGATATAATTTAAATGCTTTGAAGGGTGGGTATCTCCAGTGTCAGTTACTGGGTAGCTGAACTCTACCTGCAACATGATACAACTGTACTTTAGACAAGTCTCTGCCTGCTGCCTGCTATGGTTCCTGAGGTCTAGTTGCTTTCTGCTAGCAGAACAGACTGAAGTCGGGATGAGTCAGTCGTAGTAAAACTCTATAGGCAAACTTAAAAGCAACCTGTAAGGAAAACTGTGAGAAATGACCTCGTCTTCAGTTTCTTCTGGAAAGAGACAGACCAAACATTTTATTTTCCTTGATGATAGATAGTTCTAGGCATCTGTGCTAGAAGTAGACAGAGCACACATGACTAGGGACCTGTGCCTCTCCAGAGCCTCAGTGACCCTCTGCAGCCAGATCATCTCCATGCTTTCAGCTGGGAAACAAGTTTTGGATTTTATCAACTTTGCTATTAAACCGAATAGAAACATACAGTTGTACTTCCCACCAGGAAGATGACTAGTTCTGAGTCCCGGTTCTCATTCCTGAACCAGGTTAGTACACACAGCACAAGTCCGACAACTTTAGAGTGGCTCTTTGGCTATATCTGCTCCCATCACATTTTACCTCACAACTTTTCAAGTACATCCTTCCTAGGGGTAGCGAACTTTTGGAGGCTGTGTCCTGATGCTGGGGTCCACAGATATTTAGGACCACATTTGTAGGTATACAAAAAAACTGGCTGGTTACTCCTGAAAGTCCTTCCAGTGACCTTTCTGGCCTCAAAGATTTGGAGGCAGGAAGGTCATTTTGAGTGTGATAGTTGTCTGTGGCCAGTTACAGCTTATGTAATTAAAACCCGAGGCTGACACAAACCACTGCTTGTTACATGGAAAGCACTTAAAGGTGTGTGTGTGTGTGTGTGTGTGTGTGTGTGTGTGTGTGTGTCTGTAAATTTTTATGGAGGCCATTGGTCACTGTTGAGTATCTTCCTTGATTGCTCTTTGACTTATATTTTGAAATAGACTCGCCTACTGACCCAGAGTTCATCTCTTCAGCCAGCCTGGCTGGCCACTGAGTCACTTGCCTTTACCCAGCACCAGACTCACAGGAGGCGCTTTCCTGACCAAGCCGTCCACCATCCCTGGTTAAGAACTTGCACAACTCTATTTTACCTTCTTTTGGAGCCAGAAGCATAGTGGAGAAATAGCCCTAGGAGGTTTTGCTCTCCTGGTATTTGCAACAGGGCAGGAAGGCGTTTGCTAGAGGAGTCTGATCAGCTCTTTGAGTTCCCAGTGAACTGTGACATACTTATCCAAACCTGCTTCTTGTTTATTGTCAATAGAGTCATTTATTTTATAGTCTCAGGTTTCGCTCTGAACTTCTCTACTCAACAAAGACATGTAGCAATAGCTTTGGCTGAAGTCTTGGTGAGCATGGTAGGCATCTAAGCAGAACTATGAATAACAGTTCTTCATCAACCAGGTCATCTGGAGAACATGACGTCGGAACTATCATTTTCCTGGTGGGAAATGTACCTGTTTGCTTCTACTGAGTTTAATAGCCATGCTAATAGATTCCTCTTGCTCCTCGCCTAGCCCAAAGCACAAAGAGATCAACTAGCAAATGGCAACAGAAGAGTGAATGAGGATTTGAAGAGAGGTTGTGGAATCATCAGAGAGGAAGGAGCCTCAGTGGAGGAAATACCTCCCTGAGATCCAGCTGTAAGGCATTTTCTCAATTAGTGATCAACGGAGGAGGGCCCAGCCCATTGTGGATGGTGCCATCCCTGGGCTGGTGATCCTGGCTTCTATAAGAAAGCAGATTGAGCAAGTCAGTAAGCAGCATCCCTCCATGGCCTCTGCTTCAGCTCCTGCCTCCGGGATTCTGCCCTGCCTGACTTCCTTCAGTGATATGGAAGTGTTAACCAAATAAACCCTTTCCTCCCCACCCTGCTTTTTGGTCATAGTGTTTTGCTGCAGCAATAGAAACTTTAAGACACTTGCCTTGCCTCCTCCTGGCAGTTTGGATCACCAGAACCCATGGAGGAGTTGGCTGAGCCGACCATGGGTGGAACCAGATGGATTCCTGTAGCTCATTGCCCAGTCAGTCTATCTGAATCTGTGAGTTCCTGGCCAGAGAGGCCACCTTGTCTCAGCAGTTTTCCAAAACCATTCCCATTAGAACCATTGTCATTTAATACTGCTGCTTTGTGAACCAAAATTTGTCTGGATTGTCCCTGTAAGACTAATAAAATGGACAAGCTATGGAGGCACCGTCTAGAGTTCCTTTATTAAAAATGCCTGTCCTGACATTTTCTGTAATGTCACTGTGACATCTTGCTTTATTTCCTTAAATATTAAACAAACAAGAAGGGAAGCAGGTTTTTGGTGACAAAAAAGTCACTCCATTTCTGTGGCTAAGACATTAAATGACCTCTCTACGATGCTCTAAAAACATTCCTGAATGGCAAACTCAAGTCCGGTGTTAATAAAACCAGGATTGTTAGTGATAGCCAGTATAGAAGGAAACCAACTTTCTAAAGACCACCGCTGCCCGTCGCCACGGGCAACAGCAAGTAAGTGCTTCAGAGTACAGAGAGCAGTCATTAGGAAAGATGCCACGTACAAAATGCCACTGCGAGGATGGGGTCATTGCTTTATGTTAAGAGAGCTGAAAGAGACTTCAGGAGTAAAGAATGACTTCACATTTTGGAGCGTCAGGAAAGCCCTTAAAGAGATGCGTAGGCCCAGTTACCAGGGAGCAAATATGAGACACCCGGGCAACTGTCAGCTTAGCATTGTACAGTTCTCTGCCACGTGCAGATCATTCTCAGCCTGAGGTAGCTCCCCAGCCAACAGTGAGAAACCAGTTCACACCAGAAATGACTATACAAAATGGAAACAGAAGCTCGGCTGGGCAATGAGAGAAATTAGAGGCTCAGTCAGAGGGTTCTAGTCTGGGAGGAGGGGTGGGGCTTAGAGAGTTCATGAAGCCGCAGTGACTCCACGTTCCTGTGTACAAAGAAGAGAGAGAGAAGGAGCCAGTACAAAGTCCTGGTATGCCATACTAAGTGCACCACACCGTGATCCGTCCTCCTACACAGGTGGCCCTGGTGGCTCATAGTGGCTACACCATCAGCCATGACCAGAAGAAAAGGCCAGACACAGCAGCACACTGGAAGTGCCGGGAGAGGTGGACAGCAGATTCCTGGAGCTCGGTGGCCAGCTAGTTTAGCTGAATCTGCATCCCCACTCCAGATTCAGTGAGAGAAGCTGTTTCCAAAAATAAGGCAGAAGAATGGATGAGGGAGACAGCTGATGTTGACCTCTGGTCTCCACACGCATGCACACACATATGCAAACACATACATAAAGAAAAAAAGTTAAAGCAAATAAATCTAGAAGTATACAAAAGGTCTTAAGGACTTTGGAAACACTCAGAGCTTCGTTTAGCCTAGAAGTTCAATGGAGTCCCTCCCTCCCCTCTGTGAGTCTGCGGGACGGGTGATCACAGAGATGTGCTGCTTTATGAGGTCATCTCCTATTTGTTGTATCTGTTAGAAAGAAGGATTTCTGCGGAGAACACCTTGGGAGAGACACGGTTGCACAGGTAGGCTTTCTCTAATGGTCTCATCACTCCCTGAGCAAACAGCTGAAGGCGCAGAGCCAGCTGTGAGGAGGGCTGCTCCGTAGCCTGGAAACCCTAGCAACTACATCCTTCCGATGTGATGTCGCAGCCTAGTTGCCTCAAAAGCCTCCATAATGATCTGCCTCATTCATAGGTGATGGTGCACTCCTGGCGAGGAACTGACCCGACACTCTCAAACCCCAGACTCCCAGCATCCCTGAGGTCTGATTAGGCAGTTCGTTGTAAGACTCAAATCAAGCTGCAGAACACAGAAAGATCCCGTAAATAGTGCTTGAAATTGATTTTAGGGTCAGAGAAACCTGAACCTCTGACCCTGACTTTTAACCTCCAGAGTCTTACTTTCCATCTCTGCTGCTGTTGCAATTGCTCACATTCTGAGCAGAAAGGACAGCTCCACCTCCCCTGTACCCAGGCAGAATCCTACAGTGGGGACCGTTGCTGGGCAACAGCAGCTAGGCCAATTTGTTTGGGGAGAATTTGAGAATGATTGGGCTTGCAGGGTTGGCTTGGGTGTTCCCTCCTTCCTTTCCTATGGTACCTATTCCTGGATGTTGTAAATATTCATCTGAGTTTTGCATATATGAGGGGAAACATATTTAAATGAGTTGGGGAGGACAGTTTGCTTGGGTCCCTCACTACTCTCTTTCATGTTTTGCAGACGGCATGCTGCAGAAGGGGAAGTGATGCTTCTGTGTCTGGTATTGACACAGATGATATGCTGGCGGCTTGCTTCTGCTACTTAGAACAATGGGAACCAAAGGTGCAGGGTAGCCAGTGCGGTTAGTCAATCGTTAGTAAATGAGGAAGGTTCAAGTGCCAGGCCAGGTGGGTCTGTCAGCGGGAGCATTTACTCATGCATGTGGCTGTAAATAGCCTCCTGGTCTCCCTGTCCTGTCGGTGTTCTCAACATAAACACGCACTTGGCTGACCCCATGAGAGTTGCCCATGAAAGGCAGAATGAAGAAATGCCTCTTTTTAAAAGGAATGTGGCTATTTACGGACCTGCAGCTGCCAGAGGATTCAGAGAGGGGTAGGAATCCCAACTACTTCTGAAATCCTGGGTGTCGATAGTGCCTCCTCCAGGAGTATCAGTATAGACTGGCGCTGTGCATGCAGTCCAAGGCACATTTATCTCACAATTCACACGCGGTAAAGAAACCTAGGCTGACATTTCCCCATGAGCACTTGGGGAGCCCTCTTGAAAACTGACTCTTCCGGGTGTTTTCCCATAAGCCAGCAGTGTCCGCTGAAGTCAAGCCCTTTTTATCTAAAGCATTCTCTGGGACTCCATGACCTCCTTACTGCTTCCGAAAGAGAGCTTCCTGGTGCTGCTGCATCCTGCCTTGGCTACTCAGAGCCCCTGGCACCACACAGAGGATCAAGGGCCCTCTCTCTAGCCAAGTATACCAGTTGTTTATATGGTACTGTAAGCTGTGGGTTCCATCTTCACCCTCAGGGGGATGTCAATAGACTTCAAATGTGCCTCAGGGCCATCTGACAGTATGGGCTCCAAAGCTGTTGGGCTTTTAGTCCAAATTGCATTCAGGAACATATCCCATCTACAAGATCCATATCCCCAACCCCTAATCCCGGGTCCCCAGGCTAATTTTGTAGGCTTTCTTGCTTATGAGGCAGCATCTGGTGCAGGATTCAGCTAAACTGTTTCTGGCTCCTAGTTTTGCTTGGAAATTTAAGTTAGCTATGTTCCTTCATTGAGGGGAGACTTTACACATCCAAGATTTAAAATGGGGGACTGGACTCTAGAGGTAATAGCACAGTTGGTCAAGTGTTTGCCTTACATGCAGGGGGACCTAAGTTTAATACCCATAATCCGTGTGAAAAAACAGGTGTGGTGGCTTCACCTGTAACCCCAGCATGAGGAGGTAGAAACAATCAGACCCATTGGACTCACTGGCTAGCCACCCTAGCATAGTGATCAAGTTACAAACCATTCAGAGACCTTGTCTCAAAAAAAAAAAAATAAGTGGATGGAGTAGGAGGAACACCACCCAAGGTTGCCCTCTGACCTCCATATGAATGTGGACACATACATACATGCACCTGCACACACACACACACACACACACACACACACACACACTCACACATACACACAGGAAGAAAGAGAGAGAGAGAGAGAAACGGTGACACACAGAAGGAATGCCAAGTCAATCTTCTTGTTTATCCTTCTCTTTGGGAGTTGGGGCTTGATTATAACAACTCAAAAGACCCAGTCTGCACACATCCTCCACGATGGCCTGAAAGGGTCAGGCATCCTATATATTTTTTAACAAACAACCCTTTTCTCATTGAGAACCAGTGTGGCTAAGGCGCTCTCTCTCGGGTCTTGCGTAAATACAGAGTGATTAAAGGCAGAGTCCTCAAGACGAAGACACAGCCTCTCTTGAATGAAAGGAGAGGAAGACAGCCCCAGGCCGTGCCTGAGTTCCATCGAATCCATGACGAGAAAAAGTGACCCCCAACTTGGACAGAGTACCAGGCTCCATTGTGAATGCCTGCCCCCACTTCCTTTCACTTTTCTTTGGAAAAGCATCCTGCATCTTTTGATTCAGAGTTGACATCAGGAACACCTCCTTTGCTTTTGCTATACCTCTAGGCAAGGAACATATGTCACCATTGCCACCGCCATACTCGGACACTGTCTGTTGTTCGGCTTCACTGAGCCTGGCGCCAAGTTACCTTTTTACATGGCAATTACTCATGAAATCCGAACGCTGCAGCAAATGAGTGTTAGGTTGCTCTCGTTTTCCAATTAACTGCCCACCTGCTACTATGAGATTCAAGTTAGGCGTAGTAAGCCCTTCCCCCTTCAGCCTTTAGGAAGAAACAAATAGTACTCCACTTCCTTATGCAGAGAATAATTAATGTGTGAAATGGTCCTACCAGAGGCAACAATGAAACTTGCAACTGTCAGTATATTGAGGGAAGAGCCAGACAAGGAAGAAGAAAAAAAATTCCACGGTACAAACATGAGACAGGCAGGTGGATGGCTCGGACACACCATATGGCCTCCTTCTGTCTTGAAATGTACCGGGAGATTCTATTTTGCAAAATCCCTTTAAGAATCAAGTTGCTTTCTAAACAGTAAATTATGGCAAGGAGAATGCTCAGGATGTTGTACCCGCATCCATTGTCTCAACGGACGTCCTGTATTCCTGGGGAAGGATCCCCAAGACTGAGCTAACGCGCTTGTCACCCAGAGAAATGAGGCGGCAGAGGGAAAGGTGAAAAGACAGGAATGGAGAATTTTGTCTTGTCTTATTTTCTTCAGAGAAATGGATACGCGCTTCCCCCATTCACAGCCCGTGGAGAGGCAGGTATCCACCACAGCCTGCAAACAGCCTGCAAGGGGAAACCCAACGGATTGCACGGAAAGACAGACGTGAAATGTGCCAGATAATGAAAAACAGTGTCGCTCCTGGAAACCACGAGTCCCCCCCCCCACCCCCAAAAGGCAAAACATATGATTCCCATTCTCACATTTCGGGGGAGAAACTGCACACGCTGTCTGCAGAGATCTGCAGCTCGAGATTCCAAAAGGCCGAGGTGGAGGGTGCCTCCAAGCAGGCTCCTCCGAGTCCAGATTCATTCACAGCGTGGTCATCAAGATGATTCAGTTTTGACAGCGGCTGTGCATTAGAAGATTCCCTGTGCAAATTTCCGAAAAGTGGTTCTTGGCTTTAGGTAGGCAGGAAAGGAAGCTGCATCCTATCAGGGCCATCTTGAAACAGAGCTCACGTCCTGTGACTCCACACCTGCCTGGGAGAACTGATGAGATGTGCTCTCAGGTGTCGATGACGTTCCTCTTTCCAGGCTGCTCTGCCCACCTGTAAGTGGAGAACAATATCCGTGGGTTCTTTTGTTTGGTTGGTTTGGTTTGGTTTTGTTTTTTTGTTTTTTTGTTTTTTTGGTTTATTTTTATTCTTAACTCTTATGGGGCCCCAGTAAATACATGGAGACTTGTTCTTACTTATGAATGCCTGACCTTAGCCTGGCTTGCTTCTTGCCAGCTTTTCTTCTACCTTTTGCCTCTGGGTTGGCTTTTCTCAATCTCTATTCTGTATACCTTGCTTTCTTTCTTACGCCGGTGCTCATCGTGTGGCTGAGCGGCTGGCCCCTGGCATCCCTCCTCTCCCTCTCACTCCTCCCACTTTGTCCTCTAGATTTCTCTTACTTATTCTCTCTGCCTGCCAGCCCCGCCTATCCTTCCTCCTGCCTTGCTATTGGCCGTTCAGCTCTTTATTAGACCAATCAGATGTTTTAGGCAGGCAAAGGAACACAGCTTCACAGAGTTAAATAAATGCAACGTAAAGGAACGCAACACATCTTTGCCTCATTAAACCAATGTTTCGCAGCATAAGTGAATGCAACCCATTTTAAGCTAATTTCCCTCAACCAAACAGTCAGCCTCCATGGCCCTTGGGTGGCATAGGGAGGGTCCCAGAGGTTATTTCCTGTGTGGCTGCTGCGTGAACTTTCCTGAGGGAGAGTATACAAACATATACCAGAGAAACTATTCCACTCAAGTCTAGGTGGCTGACCCGATGAGTATAATGAGGGGAGAGCCCTCATGAGCCTCCCCCTCCTCCATGACAGAAAGTGAATGGGTCCAATTTGATATAGGTGTCCTATGGGAAATCACAGTTCCTGATAGCTCAAGAGCCCTGTCTTGCTGGATTGCTTCACAGCAGTGGGCCCTGTAAGTTCATGTGTGGGACCCATACCACACTTTCCTCTGCCTCTTTAGCAGTGTGGCATTAGTTGCTACTGACACAGTGACTTGTGCTATGGCAATATCTACCATGGGGATCAACCCTTCCTCCAATATTTGAGCCACCACTGCCATCCTGAAGTCCCTGAGTATTCACCAAAGACAACATCATGGTCCATAGGAATGGATCTAAATGAAGCCACGTATGTTACTGTTATTGTGATGTAACAGAAGTACTTTGTCTACAACTGTTTCACAGGTTAAGGGTGACCAGCAGGGAGGAGTGTCCGCCATCCCCACTAGAACTGTGCTGCTAAGGAGGCCACACGTTTTATCTCTTGAGTGCATTGTAGAGCTCTTAGGAACAGCTCTGCCCTCGGTATCTTTAATGCCGTTTCCTCTTCCTGGCACTGTTGTGTGAGCCCAGGGGCCTTGGGTAAGTGAAGACAGGGTGACAGATGGATGCTACGGTGCCTGGGCTGGTTACCTTTCCCTTCGTGGTGACCTAAGAGAACAGCCTGAGGAAGGAAGGAGAATTCTGAACCATGGTTAGTGGGTTCTACATAGTGGAGCAGACCATCATGGCAGCAGAGTGTGTCGTAGAATCCTTGACCTTACACTAATAAGAAGCATGGAGAGGGAAGAGGCACACAATAACCCACTTCCTCCAGCCAGGTCCTACTTCCGCAAGTTTAGGGCAACCTTCCAAATAGTACTGCCACCTGGGGACCTCATGCTCAACAAAGCCTTTGACAATGTCCCTCCATGATTCTCACACAATATGCTTTGTTTAGGTGGAGATCCTGGCTCTATTAACATGCAGCTGCCTACAGGCATCTAGCAGTTGGTTGTCTTAGCAGCTTCCAGAGTGTGGTCCTTTCTGGCCCTGGCTCACAACATGAGGTTTTGAATGGAATGCTGCTTCTGTGTCTCCTTGATGTTCGGATTCGTGCAAACCGACGTTAGACACCCAATGAAAAAGTACAGCAGATACAGGAGATTATTGTGCTCCTGGTACAAGGAAGAGTGTAATCTGAAGTGTAATTTCACTTTTTCCTCACCATTTTGGATCTGAAACTGAAAGAGCCAGAGAGTGACACTTTCTTCCTGAGTGTGGAGAAATCACATTGTTGTCACAGAGACAGAGAGGCTAGAAAGTTATACTAAATCCAGCAAACAAACAGTATTCTCAGAAGTTTTCCATCCTTTGTTTATTCCTGCTGCCTAAACTAATTTTGACCACAGCTACAAGGCATTATAACAATCTGCTGGCCAGTGAGGAATTAGGTCACTTAGCCAATCATTTTATCTATATAAAGCTGAACAATTAGTTTGACCCACTTTTGCCCATGAAAATGCCTGACTCATAGATTTGATGGACTGGTTGGCCTTTGATAAACAGTAAGAGAAGGCTCTAGAAGGCAGTCAGTACTATCTTCGTTTTTCAAAATATCCTCTTTCATTTTGAATACATTGGATGTAAAAGGAAAATTAATTTTGCAGGCGGCAACACATCTTTTCTTAGCTTCTTTAACCATATATTCCACGTGACTCGAGAAACAGGAAGGGTGTTTAATCCTACATGAAAAAGCATACTCTTCTAAAACCCTAATGATGTAAAAATCTGGGTGAAATACAATGCTTTTAAGTTGTTTTCCATTATGAACATGCCAAGAGTATAGTTCTCATTTTGTTTTAGAGTTGAGTTTTTGATGTTGTGTCAAGATAGTACAATCACTACAATAACCAGCATGAGAAATCCATTTTTCTGATCTTGGACGCTGAACACAGGTATAATACTACACCCCTTGATTAGCCCCCAAAATATTACGTGCTGGGCATGGTTGAAATCTGCTGATTTCAGAGAAACCAGTAACTCACTGAAGTATTTTTAGACTTCCTAGTATTTCTTTGTATCACTCCACGAAGGTAAGGCACCAACTGGTGTACTCCCAGAAAGAGTGTTGGATAGAGTGCTTGCTTCATTTCCTGTGAATCCCAGGCCTTGAAAGATTAAATTAAAACACCTCTGTGAACAGAAAGACCAAACAGAGGCAGCCTAAGTCCACAGTGGCCATCCTTTCGAAAACTTTAATTACTCTTGTTTGGGTCTGCAATAAATAATGTCTGTGATTTGGGGATCATACTGTTTGGTGTGTGGTCACAGAGGCACCTGTGTTGAATAATACCCAGTTCTAAAGAAGGTCACCTCTTCCCACACAGTAGGGAGATAGAAGCTTCCAATGATTGTGATGTAGAAAGCGTACACATCTCCCACAGCCTCATCTGTAATGATTTGATTCTCTTGACATTCTAGCTCACCAGACTCAAATGCAAGGTCCTGGAAGGCAAAGATGACTGAGAAAAGCACAATCTCTACTCCAGAGTGTGACGAGATTTAAAATTCATTCATCAAAAAGCAACAGATTTGGGGGGAAGATCGGTGACTCCTCAAGTTTCCCATTGTTGGTTTTACCCCGTAATATAGGCTACGGTGGATTAGGAAATGCAGTTCAACTGTCTGGCGACTAATGGCATGTGTGAGAGTTAACCCTGCCAACTTGGCAGGGCCTGGAATCACCTGGGATGCAAAGCTCCGGCTGTGTCTATGCAAGAGTTTGAATTCTGAGTTCACGGAAATAGACCCTGGGTATCTCGTGGGCAGGGTTCAGGGGATGAAGGAAGGGAGATTGCAAGCTTAGCATCCACAATCATCTCTCTTTGTTTCCTGACTGTGGCTACAATGTGACCAGCTGTCTCATTCCTACCCACCATGCGTTTTGGTCGGGGTTGGTGGCACCCTCAAACTGTGAGCCCACACAAACCCTCCCTGCTTCAAGTTGCTTTGTCAGGTATTCTGTTACACACTGAGGAAGGGACAACAGACAAAGGATGTGGGATGGAATTTGGACTGAACTCCCTGCGTGTTTGTGTCCTCACAGCACAACAAGGTTGGAAGAGACACTGCCCACAGACACAAGCATTGTACTCACCCTCTTCCCTTCCCTTTCAAGGTTCTGAGTGCTCTCTTTGCAAAAGCTGTGACAGACATTTGAGCCAAGAAGCCCTTAAATGTGCATCACTACCACGGGCTGGCACGCATCCATTATTGGTGGAATCTTTCATTTCTCAGCTACTCTGGGATGTCTAAGTGTGAAAAAGTCAGTATGCCTGAATTGAATTTAAGATTGCTTTATGTCAGCGCGCATTTGTTTGTTTTCGAAATCAGCAGCAAATGCAACAGGAAATACTCTCAGCTGCTCAGCTGTGCGCCTGCGCCTACCCCTGTGTGTTGGGGGAGAGCAAGTTCCCTCGTGTGTAAGCAGCTTCTAGGCTGAGTTGCTGTAGTTCTATAAAGGAATCCAATCATACAGTAGGTGTGCCTCCGGACGCTTATGTTCAAAAGTGACCATAAGAAAGAAGTTCTGGCATGGTTGGAGGGATAACTCTGTCTGGAAAGTGCTTGGAACACAAACACAAGGATCTGAGTTCAGATCTCTATCATTTACCTAAAAGGCAGGGTGAGTTGATACACCTCTATAATCCTAGTGATGGGGAACCCATGATGGGTGGATTCTTAGAGCTCACTGGGCAGCTGGTCTGACTGAGTCAGTGGGTTACAGGTTCATTGGGAGATCCTGTCTTAAAAGACAATGAGAATGATAAGAACACACTTCAGCTCACTGTGCAAATATGTGCCTGTCTGCCTGCTTACATATGAACATTAGCACAAACATTCACCACAGGCATAGAAGTGCAAACGATATTTCAGATAAAAAGGAACCGCTGGGCCCAGCAAGATGGCTCAGGAAGAAAGGTTGCTTGCTAGCAAGCCTGCCCTTCAGGGTTTCATCTTGGATCCACCTGGTGGAGAGCAGGTAGCTGTCCTCTCTCTCTCTCTCTCTCTCTCTCTCTCTCTCTCTCTCTCTCTCTCACACACACACACACACACACACACACACACACACACACACACACACACATACACCATGGCATGCAAACACAAATATGTGCATAGATATGATTATGCTCCTGTGTGTGCTAGTATGTACCTGTGGACGGTCATCTCCGTGCAGCTCAGAAACAGGCATGCAAGAGTCGTGAAGCTGGCATACACCGGTTATGTCACAGATACGGCCAGCTGGAATAGGAAGCGAATATTTAATTGTGATTTTGAAGTTGTAGTTGTGCCGTCCACGAACCAGAAAGTTCTAATCCCTCTGCAGAAAGCAATCATGCAGGAGAAAGCTGACTGGATTAAATATCAGAAATTGTGTTTCCAATTAGTTCCACAAATCCCATGGATATAGACTAGGGTTGGAAAAAAAAACAGAAATATGCAAATTCAAAAAGTCCACAACTTAATGAACACAAAACTCATTATGATTTCTGAAAAGAATATCTTCCTAACAAAATAGATGATAAAACACTTGCTATTCTGACAGTGTGAGGAAGAGGGACTGACTCCCCCAACTCCCCACATCCCCCCCCAAACCTTGTGGGTCCCAGAGAGCATCAACCCCAGGCTACCTCTCCCCTGATCTATTGTTCTGGGAGGGAGGGAGGGAGGGAGGGAGGGAGGGAGGGAGGGAGGGAGGGGGGACAGCCTCCTCTAAAAAGTGAAGGGCTATCAAGGCTGTAAGTCCCTCCCTCATGCACTGCACTCTTTCTCTTGAAACATGACTGGAGAGTGGGCATCAGCGCTGAACGGAAGAGAGTAAAGTGCTGGAGGAGATCTTCCAGCTGCTGGCATGCTACCCTCCTACACGTGATCACCAGAACCCATATCAAAAAAAGCCAAACCAAACCTGTGCAGAGTAACACAGGCTGACAATGCCCGTGCTCGGGAGGCAGATAGGCCGTCCTGGGGTCTAGCTTAAATGGATGAGCTCCAGGCCTCTGAGAGACTCCTTAGTAGGGCGTGACATTGGCCCTGGTTTTAGTCTCTAGTATGACCACATAAAAAGGAGGAGGAGGAGAGAAGGGAAAGAGGAAGGAGGAAGGAAAAGATGGGAACTAGAGAGCCGCTATCTCTGGGAAAGAAGGAGCCAGGCTTTGGAACCCAGCAAAGCACTTCCATGAGGTGCAGGGTGTGTGGGCCATAGAGGGACAGTGGAGGTGAAGAGATGGTTGTCTGCAACTGGTCCAACAAATCGTCCCAAACTAGGTAGTTCAAGCCAGAAAATCTTTAATGTCCTAAATTCTAGCCTCTCGGAGTCCAAGCTTGGCATGTCAGCGAGACTGGATCCTTCTGGAGTCCCTAAGGGAGAAGGTCCATACTTCCCTCCTCTGTAGCCCTGACCTACAGGGCCGTCACACCAGTCTCCACAGCTCCTGCCCTTTGCCCTTTGAGCAAAGGCCTCCGTGTGCATTCGCCTCTCACCAGAACATCGGTCACAGTGGACACAGGCCCACCCTACTTCAGCACAGCCCCATCTTAGCTAGTAACATCTACAATAAGCCTATTTTCAAGTAAGTCACATTCCCAGGTACGGGGTTAGGACATAAACATGTCTGTTCGGAGGAGGTCATTCCATGCACAGTAGGTGGCCAGACAGATTGTCATAAAGGATTTTAATACCCTAGAGTCAGATGTAATTTTCATGTGAGCCAGGATCAAGACCAGGAGGCAGAGAGGCATATAAGTGAGGCAAGACAGGGGGGTGGCCTGGGGGAGGTTGCCATGGTGGTGATGCGATCTTCTCTCCACAAGCTCCTGTGCTTGAATCCTCAGTCTTCCGCTGCTGTGCTGTTTCGTTAGATTGCAGACCCTTTCTGGAATACAGCCTAACTGAAGGCAGCGGATCTTAGGGGCTTACTTGAGGTTCACAGCTCAGTCCTACCTACTCTTATCTTGGTTTACTGAGCTCTGAGCAAGCAGCCACTGCACGCTGCTGCCACCACAGGGCCACCCACGGTGTGCCTTCCCCACTGCGGTTGACTATATTTCCTAAGTTACTTCCTATCAGATATTTAATCACAGTGAGAAGGCCCTAGAATATTTCCCCTACCAGAGGTGTGGGCTGAAACAGCAGCCCGGGCCTCTCAAGGGAAGGGGAGACCAAGCTGCCTCCTCTGCGCTTCCCAACTCTATAGACAAAGCGTCGGCCTAGAGCCCTCGAGACTGCGTGTCCTTCAGGGCTCATCTCACTTGAATGCCCACAAAAATGTGTTAAGCTATAATTAATTACATGTCTATAATGTAGTATGTTAAAAGACCTAGAAAAATAACAGGAACATGTTTGACTAGAGAGGGAGGAACCTGGCCCAATGACTCTCACAGGCAAGAGAGGTCACCAGATCTAACCTGGGAAGAAGTGTGTTTGCGACTTCTCAAGGCTTTCTGGGAACATAGGAAGGCTGGAGGAGGGAAGGAGGCAACACCGCTGGGGAAGCCTTCCATCTGAGCATGCTCAAGCAGTCACACTGGGCACCAGGGGTGGCCTTTTCTGGTCTAGCAAGAGAGCAGATGGTACCCAGCTAGGATGTGAGGGGAGAGGGTGGAGCTTCACCTAGAGATGCCAGCATTCAAACCAGATTCAGAGGGTGGACATGGATGGCCAATAAACCTGGGCAGAAGGACTAGGAGAGTGAATGTCTCACTCCTGGGGACTCCTGCTCCCTGACTGCTTTCTGGGACCCTTTTCTTCTATTCAGCATGTGCTTTTTATCATGTGTGTGGGTGGAAAGTGCCCAAGAAGGATATTTTTCAAAAGCTAGAACATTACCCAAGGATGGAAAGCTCCTGGAGTTGGATGCCAGCTGTCACTTCTGTGTCCTCTTGAGGTCCAACCGGTGGTGGACAGGGGATTGGGACTAAAATCCTGATTTGAAGTTAGGAACCAACAAAGCCAAATAAGGAAAGAGAAAACTGGACTGCACTCTTGCTGTCTAAATAGCTTCCCACAGATCCTTTCTGCTGTCCTTGTCCCGTCTGAATGGGAATCTTCTGTTGCTGTTTTCCTTCATCATAAGGCTCATCAGGGTTTTTTATATATAAATTATGTTGAATTTGACTGAGGTAATAGAATTCTGCAGACTGCTGACTTGTGAGAAAGCTAAGCCAGCTGCTCCCATGTGTTGGAATGAACTCTGCCTGACAGTTCGCACACTCCTCTGTGAGCCTGGTCCCCCTCTGTGGAGGAGTGAGGATGTCTGACTTGAGTTGTTCTGTCTCTGAACTTTCAGATGCTCATCGATATGTGGTGACCTGGAAAAAACCAACTGCACAGAGCAGGTTTCCAGCTCGCGCTCAGCGTGGACGCTCTCTCCCTGGACCAATTGTTTTTAAAAGGAGATAATAAATCTGGAGCGTTCCCGCCAGGCTGTGGGAACCCTCCTATCCTCTACTGATAAGATGAGGACAGGTCCTGCTCTTGTGTGTCTGCTCTAACTGAGCAGGAATTGCCTCTGAAGGTTCGTCAGTGAGGACAGCCGGGACCCAGGAGTGGCAAGACTTGGTTGCCTGGAACCTTCTCCCTCCTGGGGTGCAGAGGAAATAGATTATAAACAGGTCTTGCTTCAAGGCTAGAACAGCTTGGGAAATGCTGACATCTTTGAATTTTCCAAGTGCAGAACAGGAGGGCAAAGCCAGGAAAATGTAAGTACAAACTTTGGGGAAAACAGAAGAGTTCAGCTGATCGAGGGAAGGAGGTCTGTGAACCAAAGTTTAACAAACACTGGATGGGAACCCTGCAAGGGAAGAGCTATTTATCAGTGAGGGGTGGTGTGGAATGAGGGCTGGTGTGTGCCCTCCTCCTAAAGAGCTCCGTTGCTACCTTTTTAAGTATATAATTAATAAGCAGATGAATACACAGTAATAAATGATAACACTGGAATAAGTAACTGGTATTCCACAGAGCTGAATGTGGCTCAGAGATGGAGCACTGTGCTTAGCATTCTAGGAATGGAGTAAATAACAAATAATGATAATGATAATAATAATAATAACAAAAACACAATGAAACACGTAACAAACAAATATTGCTTATCCAAACTTTAAACAGTACAGACGGAGTTGACATTCTTCTGGACTCTACCCTTCCCAGCATTCCTCATGTCCTTTCAAAAGGTTCACAGAACACACAGCCGTTTGCTTGTGCTTCTGCAAACTCCCTCTTCTTCTCTTCCTTCCTCCCTTCCTTTGTGCTTTGTCCTTTCTTGTCTTTCTTTGTTCTTTTCTCCCTCAGTTTCTCTTTTGTTTGTTTGTTTGTGGTTTTTTTTTGTTTCCCCTTATAGATTCTCACTCTGCAGCCCAGGGTGGTCTGGAACTCACCATGTAACTCATATTCAAGTGTGTACTGATTACAAGTGTGTGCCACTCCACCAGCTTTTTGATTCACACACACACACACACACCACACACACACACACACACATGCACGCACGCATCATCAGCACATATATCCAGTAGGCAAATTTCTCAATACATATGACAGATGCCATCATACATACACATGGATCTATTCTTATCATTTGTCATTTCAAAAAAAAATAAACATCCTGCTGATCTTTCTGCATCTGTCTGTGTTGATCTGCCATTTGCAAAATACCCCATAATGCATATCTAAATATACTACTCCCTGACTAGAGAGACTGAGGCTGCTTTAATTTCTTCCCTATTACACATGGTGCTGGAGCTGACACCTGCGATGTCACAGAGAAGGTGATTTTATCTGGGCTATCTCTGAACCATGGCGACAGCTTCATCTTCCATCCTGTGGGCTTTCATTTGCCGTCCTGGCTAGTCTTCTGTCAACCGTCAGGATCTAGAGTCACTTGGGAAGAGGGAACTGTAGAAGGAGACAGCTCATGCATTTCCCGGCCACCCAGACACGAGAAATCACACAGAAACTATGTGAATTACAACACTGTTTGGCCAATAGCTTAGGTGTATTCCTAGCTAGCGCTTAAATTAACCCATTTCTATCAATCTGAGTCTTGCCACGAGGTTGTGGCCTATCGGTAAGGTTCCTAAGGTTCAGGTGTGTTCTTCTCCTCTGGCAGCTACATACAAGGCATCTCTCTGACTCTGCCTGCTTTCTCTCTATATCTCTGTTTGACTGTCCCGCCTGACTTTACTCTGCTAAGTCATTAGCCCAAACAGCTTTATTAATCAACCAATAAAAGCAACACATACACAGAAGGACATCTCACACTAGGGAACCTCCGAGAAAATGCCTCCATCAAGATTGCCTGTAGACAAGCCTGCGGGAGTGTTTTCTTGATGAATGATTGGGTGGGAGGCCCAGCTCACTACGGTGTCACTTCTGGGGAGGGGGTCTAAGGTGTATAAGAGAGAAAACTGAGCAAGACAGGAATAGCAAGCCAGTGAACAGCCTTCCTCCATGGCTTGTGCTAAGTTCCTGCCTTGAGTTCCTGCCCCAGCTTCCCTCAAGGATAGACAGAGATGTAGAAACGTAAAAAGAAATAAACCTTTTCCTTCCTAAGTTGCTTTCGGTCACCTTGTTTTATCACAGTCATAGAATTCCTAACTACGACATTTACTGAAGGCAAAGAAGAGGAAAGATCTCTCCTGGGCACAGAGATACTTTGAGTCAGTGAAGGTGGGTGAGAGTCTTCTGCTTGATATTCCACAGGAAGATGGGCCAAGTGGGCAGGTGTTGAAAGCAGCTACTATCACTGTAATGTATATATTCACACGTGACAGACGGAAGCAAATCAGCGGAAGGGAACTCGGACTGCATCAGTGGCAGGATAGTCAACATTAGTTGGCAGAATCATCTCTGGAGATTTTTCTTTCTAGTGTAAATTTTAGTGATATGGGGCATACTTATTAATTTTAGGCCCTTTTACCATGAATGAAAAGTCGCAGTACATCCTAGGCCAAGGGCTGGACTCCCAGGGCAAAGAGGGGTAAACATGCAGCAGCTCTCCCTGCAGAAAGCCCACGGCAAGAGCCTATTGCTTCCTGGTATAAACCACATGGAGATAAGCTGTGCTTCCTGCTGTGGTCTAGCTTGCTAAAGCAAAGCAAGGCCCTCCTTTGCACATTCCCATGCAACCAGAATGTTAATGTATAAATTTTAGGCTGTAGACTGACAGCTGCTTCCTAGATGATGCCTTGGTGGACACAGGGTACTGTCTCTGCTGCACGGCAGATCCAAGTTTGGGAAGCTGGATGAAGAAGCAGCGGGTGGTGCTCTGGCTCTTCCTGTGCCTGAGAATCAGTCAAAAATGAACAAACCTGAAGAAAGCAAGTCTGTGCATACAGTGACCAAGCACTCCAAGCCTCTGTCCTCCCTTTAACCAGACCAGCCTCAAGAAGGACAGTCTACAGAGTCTACATCTCTGCAAATATGTATGTTGAGTCTCTCTCTCTCCTTCTCTTTCTCTTTCTCTCTCTCTCTTTCTCTCTCTCTCTCTTTTCCTCCCTCCCTCTCTCTCTCTCTCTCTCTCTCTCTCTCTTTCTCTCTCTCTCTGTGTGAATATTTACTTTGAAAATCAGAACAAAACCCAGCTTCCTTTGTTGCTAGACCACATCTTTGTAAATAAGCATATTACCCAGATTGGTACCTAGGTACTAAGTAAATTAAATGTGCAGGTGCTGAAATCTGGTGATGCTGTGGACGACACGATTTATCATCACATATTCACCACATTCTGCCAAAACCAGAGTGCAACAACTCTTCAGATGTTCCTTCTGCATGGGTCTTTATTTTTCTAGAGATTAATTGCTTAATCTAGTAAGTATTCATTATCCTCCAGCCTCCTCCCCATCCTCGTAAGGATGTGTGAGGAATGATTGGTTCTCTGGGATATTCGGGGGCAGCTGGTGAACTCAACAAGAGAGGCACAGTTGTCTGCATGGAACTGGTCCACCAGCATCTTCATAGACATTATTGTTCCTTCTGCCCACGGGAGCTCATTGTGGATGATGGGCCTTCCTCCAGGGTCCTTAATGAGTCTTGGGCAGGTGGAGGTAAAATCAGCCCAGGATGGGACTCAGTGCAGCCAAACTCACACAGCCTTGTGTCTGCCAGTTGGGATAGTACCATCAAAAATTGCAAAAATTGGAATTGCCCACTGTGATGGTCTACAATTGCCAAAAAAGCCTGGCTACACACCATCAGCTCCTGGCACACATGACTTTGAAAACCTGACCCAGGAGCCAAGTATGGATTGGAACGATGCTCATGAGTCTTGACCTTGGGTTTCTTCTATTCGATATTATTTTTAAAATGATCTATCCACCCAACCACCCAATAAACATGAGCCTACATAGAAAAGCCTTGACCTCATGATTCTTCTACTAGATATTAACCCAGGAAGGAAATCGATCCCCCTACACACAAGCACATATAAACCTACAAGTAGGTGAAGCCTTGACCTTGTTATTCTTTTACCAGTCATTATAACAAGAAAATGACCTACCTGTCTACAAACAGACACATACAACCTAAAGACTGTTAATTAATATATGTTTACGTAAAGAGACATAATGACCAAGGCAACTCTTATAAAATAAAGCATTTAATTGTGAACTTGCTTACAATTTCAGAGATTAGTTCATTCTTATCATAGCAGGAAGTGTGGCAGCATTCAGGCAGGCAAGGTGCTGGAGAAATAGCTGAGAGTTTCACATTCGGATCTTTGGGGAGCAGGAAGAGAGTGACTCTGGGCCTAGCCTGGGCCTTTGAAACCTCAAAGCCCATCCCCAATGACACAGTTCCTCCAACAAGGTCGCATCTCCTAACCCTTCCAATCCTATCAAAGAGTCCCCCTCCCTTGTGATTAACCATTCAATTATATGAGCCTACAGGGGCCATCCTTATCTGAACTAGCACACACAGTAAATGGAAGGTTGTATAACACAGAGATGTCAGTCACCCATTTCAGGAAACTCTCTTCTCTTTTGTATTAAGAGCCCCTCGACTGGGAAACCAGGTGCTTTGAGATACACAGGTGTGGAGCCTGCTCTGCCCTGTGGAACATACATTTTGCTTTGACTTACACCTTAATGTGCCTAGGCTTTTGATCTCCCATGTCTTGCTCAATTCTTTGTTGAAGACAGATGGACTTGGATATTGCACCGTGAAAGGTCCCCCAGATTTCCTCTCCAATAACAATTCCCCTGCAGAATCCTGCGGAGACCAAGAACTTGGATTTATAGCCACTGGATACTGTTCATTTAAATAAAAACTACTCATTCACATCCGTGTACAATAGTAATCAATTCTACAATGAATATATAAATTCTAGGCCAACACAAAATGCAAAAACTTACAAACAAAAAAAAAACCCTTCTTGTCATTTCTGAAGGAAAGAGCAAAATTTCTAAATATAGTTCCTTCCCTGGTTCTCCTTCTTGCCGCTTCCTACTCCTCTTCTTCCTCCCCACTTCCTATTCTTTCTTTCTTCTCCCCTTCCTCTTCCTTCCTCCTCCTCTTAACCTTTCTCCTCCTCCTCTCTGTAGCATGAGGGCCAGGCTTGTTGGGGTTTATGTTTTGTCCGGTTCCCCAGCCGTTTAGTAAAACAAAACAAAGGGGCCCCACCTTGTACTACACCTCCCTTTTCTCCCCTTCCTCTCCTTTCTCTCCCTCCTCTCCTTTCTCCCCCTCTTGCCCTTTCAGTTCCTCCTTCCCTTTCTCCTCCTCCACCTCCTTCTCATTTTTTTTAAAGGTCAGCTCTCTGAATTGAGTTCAAAGTTGGGCCTAAGAGAAAACATTCCCTTAGTCAGTAATAAGGCTGGCCTCGATAGAGTTGGTAGGGACAAACTTTTCCTTCAGAGCCCCCAGTCCTACCCTGCTGAACCTTGTCATGGACATCCAGGCCCTGGTCACTTCTACAGTCTTCACCATCATTTCCTGTCAAGCACCATGCAAACTTTGCTCGCAGAACAACAATAACAAAGGAAACGGGGCTGAAGAAAGAGCTTGCCATGTAAGCATGAAGGCTTGAGTTTGAGCACACAAAGCCAAACCAGAAACTGAGGCATGTTTTTAACCCCAGCACTGGAAAAGCAGAGTGAGTACAAGATTGCTTGTACTCACAGTCCAGCCAATACACTCTACCTGAGTTTCACGGCAGTGAGACACCCTGAAGGTTAGGGCTAGAGAGATGGCTCAGTGTAAGAGCATTTGTTGCTCTTCCAGAGAACCTGGGTTTGATTCCAAGAACCCACACAGTGGCTCATAGCAATCTATAACTCTATTTCCAGAGGGCCTAATGCTGTCTTCTGGTCCCTGTGGGTACCGGGCAGGCATGTAGTACACAGACATAAGTGCAAGCAAAATACTCACACACATAAAATAAAAATAGATAAATATTAAAAAAATTAAAGATAAGGTAGATAATACCTGAGCAGTGACACTTGAGGTTGCTCTGAGGTTGCTCACACGCATGCACGCATACACACAAGCACATACGCATACACACGCGCACACACACACAAAGCTGTGAAATAAATTCACTGAAAGAACAGTGAGGGAAAGAAGGGTTCTGAATGCAGAATCAACCCATGAGTAAGAAAAGGATGTGAAGGAAACAGAGCCAGGGTAGGGACCAAAGGCTGGCAGTGGCTATGGCAAACATACTGGGGACCGCTGTGTGGTGACTCTGAGGTGGCAGTGGAACTGCAAAGCCTGAGCTTCCTACAAGGAAGCCCCACCCTCACTACAAGGAAGCCCCGCCCTCACTACAAGGAAGCCCCGCCGCTCATGATTTTATCTCCGTCAGTGTCTGTGCTCTGCTTCTTTGACAGAAGACAGTCAAGTAGGAACCTGCCATGTGTCTCTGAGTTCAAAGTTGTTCCTGTGGTAAGGATGCTCCTTAGGGCTGTGGTTCCACTTCTAAGACGCTTGTGTCTACAGATATCTCCTTATTGCTCATCAGGAATATACCACTAATAAAAAAGAAGGCTTGCACAGCCGTGATAAGAGAGAAGAAAGGCGCATGCTCCACAAGGACATCAAACTAAAATGTAAAATTCAAAAGGGGCTGTCCTAAAACACAGTGTTTTACACTTTCCTTTTTCCTCAGGGGCCACCATCCACCCCTGCTAACTAATCTCAGGCTTTTGAACTTGATAAGCCACAGCACCCATGTATTATCATGAAAAATAAGTAAATACATACATGATGTGTTAGTACGCAACTGTAATCCTATCCTCAGAGAGAGTGAGGCTAGGAGGTTGTGAGTTCAATACCAGCCTGAGCTACACAGTGAGACTAAAGTCTACAGATGTGGCTTTGTGTAGATGCTCAGCCTTGACTTTGTGCGTGACTTAGATTAATCACTTAGCAAGTGCTTTCTGGGACTGTCACCTATGCTTGTTGGGGCTTCTGTCCCTTCAAATAACAGTGTTCCTCAAATGTTGCTCATCCAGATAAAGACATCCATCAAAATCTACAAGGAGCCATCCAAAATCACTATTGGCTCTCACTCTTCTGAGTAAACCTTGCTCATTAAAATACTAAATTCTCCAGCCAGAGGTGGTCCCATCTGCCTTATGTAACAAAAACCGATACAATGTACTACCTCAAACTGAGCATGCTCTGAAATGTGTCTCCGCAAGTGAGAAGGCTTTCCTCGGGAATGTGCATGGTTTCTCAACTAGAGCTTCGTGGGCTGAGAGAGGATGCTCTGGAAGGTGTTTCCTGTGTTCGCCTTACTTGTAACCTTCCTTACTCTTTCTATTTCCTGCTTGTTTCTGTCTGACATTGCACTGTGGAGTACCTGGGACACTGTATTACCCTGCTGCGTTTGATTTCAACCCATAGCCATTCCTCCTGCTTGTTCGTGCTGCTGGCCCTGAACCTTGACTGTCATCCTGGGAATGGATCTCTTCCTGCCTAACCCTGTGAACTCCTTTGCTCATCATTATCCACTTTCAATGAATTGAACCAAATTTTAATGAATTGAACCAGATATCCCTGGGTTTTTCACAGCTTCCTGGAAGGGGTTCAATACTTTGCTAGGCCGGCTCATTCACAGAACTCGAGGAAATTTTACTTACTTGTGTGAGTCTGTTACAGAGTCTGTCATAAAACACACACACACAGAGAGAGAGAGAGAGAGAGAGAGAGAGAGAGAGAGAGAGAGAGAGAAAGAGAGAGAGAGAACACTGAAGAGGAGGGCAGGATATGACTTGGGGTCAGGAGTCCATGCCTTCTCTGGTCAGCCAGTGTCCGCAGTTCCTGCAGGCATTCAGCAATTCAGAAGTTCATGGGATCTGCTTCAGTAAATTTTCATGACTCCATTTCCAGCCTCACCTGGACTCCTCCCAGAGGGGGCTGAAGATTCCAACTAATGATTTGGCCTTTCTGGTGACCTGACCTACCTGCCCACCTGGAAGCCCTGAAGGCGTTCATTTGCATAAACTGAGGTGCTGTGCAAAGGGCTCATTATTACTAACAAAGTTATGCCTGCCACTCAGGAGGCCTCAAGGGCTCCAGGAACTCTGATGGGAACCGGGTACAAAGACCAAATATATTTCATATTATTCCACGGTTTGAAAGCAAAGACGAGAGTGTACCCTGAGAGGCTATACATCTCGCCTCTTTTTTTTCTCTTAAGTTTGCTGTTGTTGATGATAGTGTTTCTTGTAGTCCAGGCTGCCGTATCATTTACTGCATAGGTGTTAATGAAAGAGCACTGTCACAGAGCAGAAATACAAGACATGGTTCACTCTGGGGCCAAATGTGAGTGATCATGGCCTGGGAACACAGATGTAGGCTGCCTCAACTACCATATTCCAATGAGGGAGCAATTTCGTGAGCCTTTTACATTTACAGAACAAAGTAGTAAAGCCAGCAAGCTTTTCAAATAGAACCCTGCGTCTGTCACTTAGGAGAGTAGCAACAAAGCAGGTGACGCTGCGCTATGTGTTCAGATGTTAATCTAGCAGCATTCTTAGCCCTTTGATGGGTAGAAACTATGGGTCTGTTCATAGATTCCAAAAGATTTACCTGATGGTCAGCATACAAAAGGCTATGTACACCCGGGGGTGGTAAATGACTCTCGAAGGACTAAAGATGCTCTAAGATGATTTGGATCTAGACTGCCAATATTTCAGCTTCGCCACATGACCAAAGTTGAATCAGTCAGCCTTTATGAACACAGCCCCCTTCCAGGAGTTTGTGTGTGCACAGGCAAGAGTAGACTTGAACTCCTGATGCTCCTGTATCCACCTCCTGAATGCTGGGGTTATAGGTGCGAAACATCAGTTAGTTCGTGCAGTGCTGGGGATTGAACTCGGGGCTTCGTGCACTCAGCCAAGTCTCATGCCCAGCCCAGTTTGAAGTTTCCATTAACCTAGATCCAGTGGGGTCCTTGTGATTGGTTCAATCGTTTACATCACACTCTGGTCAAACCGAACCACTCTGTGTTCCCCTTCATCACGTACACAATCACTACTGGTCCTCACTGTTTTACTTCAGAGTCATCTATGTTTCCTTTCTTCCTTCCTTTCTCTTCCACATGTGGAAAGGGTTCTGTGGGTCCTGCTGGGGCGGCTGCAGATCAGCAGTCTGTGGAAATATTTAGGCTGCAGTGTTTTCCGAAGAATGAAATGAATCTGAGACACATGGATAGCTATAGAAACAGGGGAAGTTTGTCTGCAGGGGGAAACAAAACCAAAACCACACTCTAAGCTGAGGTAGACCCACAAGCTGGTAACATAGCCATTCAAAGTTCAGTGCCACATGAAAGTCCAGTGCCACGTGAAAGCCCAGTGCCAAACGAAAGGCCACTGCCATGTGAAAGTCCAGTGCCACGCGCAAGTCCAGTGCCACGTGAAGGCCCAGTGCCACGTGAAAGTCCAGTGCCACGTGAAAGTCCAGTGCCACGTGAAAGTCCAGTGCCACATGAGTTCTGATCTCTGTAGGCTATTGCACAGCATCTGCATCTCCTGTGTTCTGTTTGTTACATGTAGCCCAGGTCATGTGGGGGTTTCCAGTCTCCCTCTGCCAACTGGCTTCCTTCACAAGTTAATCCTGCTGTGCCCACCCCCTCTCCTGTCACACAGCTTACTCTGACTCTAGGTCATCACTGCAGACAAGGTCTACGCTTTCTTTACATGCCACCTTCTCTTCACTGTCTGTAGATGGATGGGATGTCTACTCTGGTTCCACTTTCTCAGCTCTTCTGAAGGGTGCAGCAATAAACACAGATGCACAGGAATGCAGGACTATCTGTGGCTTGACTTAGATTCTTCCTAGGGTGCTATAGCTAGATCATATGGGAGTTTTATTTTTAGTCTTAGAGGAATCTCCATAATGATTTCATAGTTACTATACCAATCTACATTCCTACTGGCAGGATAAGCTCATCAGCATTTGCTAGTTTGACTGTGTGTGTGTGTGTGTGTGTGTGTGTGTGTGTGTGTGTGTGTGTGTGTGTGTGTGTGCATGTGTGTGTGTTAGTGCATGTGCACCAATGTATGCACATATGGTAGAACCCAGAGGCTGACATCAGGTGTCACTCCTCAGATCTTCACCTTATTGTTGAGACAGGGTCCCCTTGTCTGGAGCACAGTAAGCAGGCTAAGCCAACTGAACAGTAAGCCCCAGTGACCCATTACCTACCCGCATCTCCTCAGCCCTGAGATTATAGTCACATGCAACCAGGCCTATATTTTTTTCCTTTTTTTTTTTTAATAAATTCTGGGGATGAAATTCCAGTCCCCACATTGACAAGTCAAGTGCTCTCCTGACTGAACCATCTCCCCACCACAGTCTTAGGTTTGTTTTGTTCATTTGTTTGTTTGTTTTCATAACGGAGACTCTACTGGAACAGGATGGCATCTGCACACACCCGCTGGAAATGCCTGTCAGATACCGCGGCTCAGTTTCTGTAATTCATGAGCAAACACTCACTGAAGCTTCCTCTGGAGCTCACACAGCCTTTACCGCCACTCAGTACTGTCCACTGTGGTGGAGCTTTGGTACAAAGTATTTTCTGTTACCTCACTTTAAAAAAAATCTGCACACCAATTTTTACTTTATTAATTCATGCATTTTGCTGTGGTGTGGACACTAAGGCATTTCTTTTCCCATAACCTTGAAAACAGTGGGTTTAGGATTCGCTTTCTCTATCAGGAAGCGGGACAGATAAAATTTCTTGGTGTGAGAAATGATGATGAACAGGCCCCCCGGAGCTGCTCCTGGGCATGGCCAATCATGCTGATACCCTTGTCTGGCCAGGGGCAAAGAAGGACATATTCAGACTTTGTGTTATTCCTTCACCACCATCTCCTCTTTAGAGAAGACTACAGTAGCCAAAAGATCTCTTAAAGTGATGGGGGAAAAACAAATCAAAAAGAACCTAAAAGCCACTCCTATTACCCTAAATTAGACTTTTAAATGTGCTATTGATATCAGAGGGATCTTATCACCATTTTCTCCTGGAATTTGGCAAGGAAGTCATTAATCATTTGATGTTAAATTTATACAGATTGTTGAATAAATGAGAAGTGCTAAGACCACATGCAGCGAACCAAAGGCAACGAGACCCAAGGGCTGGGAGCAGGAAGAAAAGAGGCCATTTCCTCAGCAGGCCACTGGAAGCACGAAGCCAGTAGTCATGTTTATTTCAAGCCTGGATTCCTGCCTACCTAAATGGCAAGTCATTTTAAGAGCCTGGAAAATCTTGCCAGGCACAAAGATAGAAACGTACTGTAGCCTCCAGCAGCATCGAACAGTTGCAAGTTTGAGGCAGAAGGGAGCATTGCATCACGTCAGGAGCACACATCAGCTCAGCTGTCATTGGAGGGACAGCCATGTCACCCTGGTGAGTACTGACCTGGTGGGGAATGACCAAGAAAAATAGGACCCGTTTTTAACAGAGCTCACGAATATGACTCCACACACGTCTGTCCCTGTGGCTGCCTGGTGGCATGGATTTTTCTCCTGCTTTAACACTGTGGTACTTACCCAGTTTTTAAAAGGCCAGGGCCTCCACTTTAGAGGGCCAGGCCTCCACTTTTCTCTTGTAGTTTGCATAGGAGAGGGAGCCAGGACCTGCCAGCATTTCAGTCAGAATGAAACAGACCAAGCAGGAAAGAAAAGGAGAAACCTATCAGAAAAAAGCATTCCTTCAGATATGCTGTTCTTTAATCTTAGGATGTGTGTTAGCGGAGCGCAGCCTGCAGCCCTCGCAGTTACATCGCTAGCCCTCCCCTCCCTGGATATAGTACTTCATGCCTGTCATTCCAGCATTTAGCAAACGGGAGCTCAAGACCATCCTCAGCAGCATGAGGAGTTTGAGGCCAAGAACCATACTATTTTTACACATCTTTTGCTTGTTTTTATCAGTAACTTTTGTTTGTTTGCTTTTGGAGACAGTGTAATGCTACATAGTCCAGGCTGACCTCCTCTCCATCCTCCTACCTCTATTTCCCAAGGGCAGGAATTACAGACATGGCCCACATTTGCCCGGATTTGGAACTATCTGTTAACACTCTGCCACTTTATTCAGCTAAAATCATTCAATACCAACACCCCTAGCAGCCATCCTGGGCCTGCTTTTACTTATGATTCTATTCTTCAAGCCCCTCCGATGCCAGTCAGGCAGGTTGTCATCAATTATCCACCAAGTTCATTGAGTATCTCTGTTCTAAGGTAAGAGCACTGTAACAGCTCTGTAGGGAATACAGAGGTGAATGAGATGTGGTCCCTTTGCCAACCCTTACCTAGGTCCATGTTTCTTTCCAAGCAGGAACTCTTGAATCACGTTCTTCCCTCACTCAGGGGCCACCAAGATTATTTTCTCCGGCCACACAAGACTCTTAGAGTAATCTTAGCGTGAACATTGAACTTGCCCAGAACCCATCTCCATATATATGAATCCTCCCCCACTAAACGCCTGCCCTTTCCAGACTCGCAAGCACACTCCTCGCTCTGATGGCAAAGCCTCCTTGCCTGTCATCCGGCCTGGGATCAACCCACCAATCATCTCATACAACTTCCACCATTATATTGTCTCTGTGAAGAATTCACAGAAGCCGCCCACAACCTGGCAATTTCAAGTCCAGATTCCCTCTGGGCACTCAGTTGGGATGCCCCTACAGAGGTGCTGTGCCAAATGCAGTAAGTGAAACAGCTAAAGTAATTCAGTGTGCAGAGTTCCCAGGCAGGTCTGATGGGTTAAGGGGAGTCACATCTGAGCTGGTCTTACTTACTATTTAGGGCAGCATTAATTTTTGTGAGTGGCAGCCCTCCTTTGTGCATATAAATTGGGTAATTACACTAGTAAATTGGAATTCCTGCATTCAGAATCAGCACCTGTCAATAACGGTAGGGAAGGAGGCCCATGGAAACATTGCCCTTCTTACTTGAAAGCAGCAGCGTTCTCAGCAGAACCTGAGGACAGAGTTCTGAAGAGACCGGCGGCGGTGGCGTGGGGGAGGAGCACCCAGCCTTTGTGCTCAAGCGTTGCCTAGTGTTTAAAGATAATGATGTGGCCCATGGAAGTTGAAAAATGAAAATTAGGCATTTTGTCACTTCATCCCGAGCCCAGCCCAGTAACCGTTGTCATGAAATTACATAATTTGTTAGACGTTGCCAATCTGTTGCTCTTGTTCTTTTCCTTGGGGGTCAAATGGTAACTGTCATGCAGCAAACCTTGCCCTCTGTCTTTCTGGAAAGGATGGGGATGGCTAACGGACTTTCCTGGGGATTGGCTTCTCCCTGTCGGCTGTAACGTGGAGAATGCAGCCCGCTGCTATCTACCTGGGGTTAAATCACCAGCATCCCAAGGCCTCAGTTCTACCGAAGGGGATTAAGATGAGCATGTGAGAACGTCCCCATGATCCAGACCTCTTACCCACGTATCCCATCATATTTTAGCAACTCTGTGTGGTAGATGCTTCCTACACAGTGCGTCTCCAATGTCCCACAGAGGTCAGTGTGCCCAGCACCGGGAAGTGAAGACACTTTCAGAGGTCGGGCTTAGTGGGAAGAAGTCAGCAGGTGAAAAGGAGCTCCTTGAAGAGGACCCCAGCCCTCCTCTCGTTTGCATCCCGGCCACGGTGTGCCTTGTTTCTCATCGTGAATGTCTGCCTCACCACGGGCCTAAAATCATTAGGACCAAGCTGATCCACACACATGGCCTGAAACTACTCCACTGTGAGCCAAAAATCAACCCTTCCTGTTTTGTGTGGTTATGGGCGCATGTGTTCATGTGGGTGCTTAGACACATGTGTGTTCATGTATGTTTGTGTCGAGGCCACAGGCTGACTTGGTTGTCTTCCTGGATTGCTCTCTGCTTCTTTTTTTAATAGGGTCTCCCATTGAATAGTCTAGAGCTGACGGATTCGTTAGGCTGGCTGGCCAGCGAGCCACAGGGATCCTTCTGCCTCTGCCTCCTCGGTGCGGGTACTTGGCTTTCTCTGTGGGTATTGGGGCTCACAAGTCTTGCTTGAGTTACCAGGCTATACACTTCAAGGCCCTCCAGTGAAACTCCACCTTCTAGAAGGTTCCACAGCCGTTTTTGGAGAGATCACCAATAGTTGTTAGATCAAGCACAGGAGGCTGAAGAGGACGTTTCTCATTCAAACCACAGAGCTCAAGCTGTGGGACCTGAGGGTGCAGAGCTTAGCTCAAAGCCCACCAGACCTGGCCCAAGATCTTCGCTTCCTGGTCTGTCTTGGAGTTCAGAGCCACCGTCTGAAGCCCAGCATCAGGGACTCCACCGTGTCTCTGCCACAACGCACTGCTCCGGGGGACAAAATAAATCTTTCCTCTGTTCCGTTGCTTTTTGCAGATAAGAAAAGAAGAATCCTGTTACAGCCAAGAGAAGGCCGCCACACTGCCTGGGAGAGAGGCTACACCCTGACAATGAGATGCTCTCTTAGTGTCCTATGACCCAGTAGTTCTTGAGATTTCACTGGTCCTTGCAGCTCACCAAACAAGCTAGCCTGTCTGGCCAGTGAACCCCTGGGATCTGCCTGTCTCTAACTCTGCAGTGGTAGGAGTTCAGGTACATATCACCTTGCCCAGTCTTTCTACAAAGTTCCTGAACTTCAACTCAAGCACTTTTTCAACTAAGCTGGCTTCTTGTCCACCGACGACTTGGGCTGGGCCAGCTCTAACTTCCCTAGGTGGCCAAAATAAATAGCAAAAGAAGAACAAGAAGTAAAAGCCAAAAAAACGATGGAATTTAAGGCTCTCTTTGGAAAACAAATTTTAATCTTTGGGGGATCTGTGTGTTCTCTGCATAGTTTTCTAATAAGAATAAGAAACACCAACCTCCTTGGCCCAAAAGTTTTGTTTTTATTAAGACTATTTTCCTATAAAAGTAAGTTCATTATTACCTTAAAGATTATTAGGGTCAATATCAGTTAATGTTGATGCTAGGATTCTGAGTCGGATCAGAGTGCCTCTTTATAGGGATCTAGGAAGATAAATGAGAGATGTTCCAATGAGACTTCTAAACAACATCTGAAAATGAGCCTAAAATGATGGAAATAGCATTTTGTTTGCAATCATGGGCACTGTTTTCCAAAAGATTTTGGGATACTGATCTTATCTCAGAGTATATGTATATGAAAGCTCATTCTTAGAAATGAGTGTACTTACCGCCTCCACGCTAAATCGAATCTTATTTGGATGATAGCCCACTGGCATAGTGGCCTCCCTATTAACCATTAACATGGCCCCAGGGTTCTCTGCCCCAAACTGTAGCATCCTTTGTTCTTCTGGGCACTGGCAGGCTGCCATGTCTTCTCACTCCAAATCCTGTATCCCCGTGGCTATCTGGTGATGACGGGCTCGTACCTCGCCTCAGAGCTCCACACAATGTCCTGCAGCCAGCTCTTTAAAATATACTCTCAAATGACGTTAAAGGAGGCCGAGGAGATGCGATCCTGGGGGGCTGCATGTGATCTCCACTAGCTCTGTGTGGGCATTTGGACAACTTTAAAGTAGGAAGCCGTGTGTGCGCAGAGTGTGCTCTGTGTGGCATCCTACAGGAGCCAAGGTCCCTGCAGATCTCAGCATCACACAGAGACCTTGTGCTTTGGGGTGGGGGGGGGAGTGGCCCCAGGGAATGCTTTGGGTTAGGGGTTGATTTTCCTTTCTGGTGGGATTCTAGACCTTGAAGGAGGTTTTATTCTCACCTGATGCTTTTTAGTATGGCCATGATATTGAGACAGAGCAGGTGGTTAGTCTCTCGATCCCTGTTTCTTTGTACATCATTCATATAGGAAATAAGACCAAATCTAAGAAAACTCTGGTTCTCATAGTGAAAGGAATCAGATTGTCCTTCGTATTTGGCCTCAGGCAATTTACTCAATCTTTGTTTCCCACTCACCGTCCACCCAGATAACAGAGAGTAGGGTTCCTACTCCTGCTTTAATCTCAGTTCCCGTGGCTGTGATTAAAATCCTCTGATGAATGCGACTCAGGAGAGGAAGGGTTTCCTTGGTTCAAGTTCCAGGTGGCAGTCTGTCATTGAGGGGAAGTCAGGTGGCAGGCCCTTGAAGCAGCTAGCCGTCGAGAGCAGAGAATGGTCCATTTAACGCACGCATGTTAGCGCCCAGTTCACTTTCTCCACAGTACCCAGGGAATGGTGCCACCCACGGTGGATGGATCTTTCTGCCTCGATTACCACAATTAACGAAATCACCCACAGACGTGCCCACAGGCCAACCTGCTGGAGACATTTTCTCCCTGGGACTCTTCTCTTTCCAGGTGATTCTAGAGTACGACAAATTGGTGAAACTCAAGGTCACACATTGCCTGCTTTATGAGCTTTATGTAGATGACTAAATGGTATTTTTGGAGTTGGCCTGTGAACTCGACTTAGAAATGGAAGAATTACTGGTGTCACCATGATTTGATGATTGCCAGTTCCCTGGTGAGCTGGGCATTCTCAGGCCGACATGGAAATACCAAGGGACCCAGTTCCCTAGAGCCAATCCAGTGTGGTGTCTGCTATAAATAGACACCCAGATGTCACAGGCAGGCTGGACTCATGAAAGCCACCATGCCCACCCTAATTTTTATTTAACAGAGCTTGCTTACAATGTGTGGCAAAGGGCAAACCTCTTACAAACCTATCACTCATAGTGGTTCAGTCTTGCTCATACCGGATAGTAGAACGAGGCTTGAAGGCCACACTGAATCATGTGACCTTTTGTAAAAGAAGCTATAAAAGTAAAAGCAGGTACCCGTGCAGGGTCCAGCAGTTCCACGAACCTCAGGCAGATCCTCAAGTCTCAGCTCCAACTCCTGCAAGGCAATAATCTATCCAATTATCCCTGCTGCTCTCCCCGAGAGGCTCCTGCGAGTCCAAGTAAAGACAATGAAGGCAGATCACAGCCTTCTCTCTCAGCAGATCACCCCACTACCCCCACAGGCACACATTCTATGGGAGGCAATTATGGGCGCGCTCACTTTCTTCGGGAAATTGTCTCAATTTGGCTGTTTCATCTTTGTCGCCGAAGTCAAGCCCTGACTATTGACTCTGATATGTCTTCCACAGAATCTCATTTTCATCCCTGTCACTGGAGCCCAAATGCCAACATACTGATTATTCTTGCTGTGACAAATACAGTACTTCTTCAGCAATCTCAGGTCCCATTCTCTTGAGAAAGCAGCTCCCTCCTACTCCCAGCCTTTTCATAATATCAAATGTTCAGGCTGCCACCGTCCCTCCCAAAGCCTCGTCACCTGGACTGGACATCTCTGCTGCCAGTTCGGAAAGGGCATCATCCTGCAAGTCCAGTTTCACCGGTCTCCTGCCTGTCTGCATTTCTCTCCGCAGCACCAGCTCAAAGGACAAATCCACCAGCCCTGGTAATCTGCCGCCAAGCTTAATCTTAGCTCTCTGAAATGGACACTAAGGCCTGCTAATCAGTTCAAAGCATTCATCCCAGCCCGCTGGCCAGACATAAGATGAATCTTCAGGGTGTAGTAAAACACATCAAACATTTCTTGTGCATCAACTAAGAAGCATCTGAGCACGCTGAATCACAAGACACACTCACACGCTCCAGCACGGTGGCGCACAAAAGGAGTCATCTGATGTGGAAGAGAGTCCGTTCCCTGACTGCCACAGTGACAGAGAAGGACAGACTTCTGTAGACACACAGTCTCAGGGCTGGGACATGGGTCAGTCAGTACACTGCTTGCCTCACCAGTATAAATTCCCAAGTCCCATCCCCCAGAACCTAGGAGAAAAATAAGAAATAAAAAAGCTGGGTGTAGTCTCACACATGTGTAAACCTAGTGCTGTGTGGAGACAGGTAGACCCCAACCAATAAGAAAGCATGTCTCAAATGACAAGTGGACCAGCACCTGAGAAAAGACATTTAAAGTAGTCTTAGGCCTAAACACACACACACACACACACACACACACACACACACACACACACACACACACACACACATGCAATGCATTCCAAGCCAGTCATGGTCTTAAAGGGTTCTGCACATGCAGAGCTGCCCAAATTCTGTACAAGGCCTCATGGGGGCATCCAAAAGCACAGCCACAAAGACGGCCTTGATTGTCTTAACAGATTTGGATTCAGCTTGCTGATAAGGTGAAAAAAATCCCGTCATCTCCAAAGTCAAGAATTCCAGATCAGTCCACGTGTCTGGGACTTAAGAATTTCTTTCTCAGGCTGATAATTGCTGAACAATCAGATAAGTTTCCACCTCACGTCTTTCGGTTTTAAATATGTCCACTAAGCTCTGTAGGGGGGAATGGTTCCTATTGCAATCCTCTTCGCTGGCCACTTTACCATGAATCATTGCTGAGGAGCACCCTTGGCAGCAGGGCAGAAAGGGGTGCGTACACAGTCGGCCCTGTCTGCTCACTTGGCCAGTCTCCGGCATCCCAAGAATTTAAATGTTAGGGATGTTGACAGGACGCCTGACATTTCCCATATGAAGTCTGGAAGGAACTCAAGCCTGCATAGCAGACGGGCTGATACTGAAATAAAGTTGGCTGGAGTCTGATTAAGTACAGTGGTCAGTGGCCAGCATATCAGGTGACAGAAAGTCTACTGGGGACAGTTAGGACATCAGAATCTTTGCCTCAGGTGAAAACACACACACACACACACACACACACACACACACACACAGAGAGAGAGAGAGAGAGACAGAGACAGAGACAGAGAGACAGAGACAGAGAGACAGAGAGAGAGACAGAGAGAGAGAAAAGACCAGATCTTTCTTTTTGTGTTTTGTTTGTTTGTTTTTTCGAGACAGGGTTTCTCTGTAGCTTGGGAGCCTGTCCTGGAACTAGCTCTTGTAGACCAGGTTGGCCTCCAACCTCTGCCCCCGAGTGCTAGGATTAAAGGCGTGCGCCACCATTGCCCGGCCCGACCAAACCTTTCTATTCCACTCTGTCCCTGCTACAGATTTTATTTAATACCTCCCCAAGATTAATTCAGTTTGGAAATATTCTAAGGCTACATTAATTAAAATCTGATGAAATCAGTAGGAATGATGAAGTATGAAAGATCTTAACATTCAGAAAGACAAAGATTGTGAGCTCCCAGTTCTTTTTGGCACCTGGCACATAGTAGGTACTCATTAGTTATTTGTCTAATACACAAAAGAACAAAGTGATTGAAGGAATCAACTCCCTAGCCTTAGGTGAGGAATTCCGAACAGGGCCTGAAGGCGCAGGTCTACAATCCCAGCTGCAAGAGAAACTTAGGCAAGAAGGTTAAGAACTCAAGGCCGATGTGGCTAAAAAGTGAGTTCTAGGGCAACTTCATGAGACCCTGTCTCAAAATAAAAACAGGGCCGAGGGACATGGCTCATTGGATAGCATGCCTTCTGCACAAGCATGAAGGCCTAGGGCCTAAGCCTAAAGTCTATGTCTAGCACTGACTTTGGAGAAATAAATGAACAGGTATGGTTTCATGATCTTGCAATCCCAGCTATGAACAGGCACAGAGGGTCCTCCTGTCTGTCTCCCCAGTGCTGGGTTTGTGAGCACACTTGGTATTTCCTTGTAGATTCTGGGGTACAACACAGGCCTTCAGGCTTGCTTGGCAGAGACTGAGTCACTGCCCCAACCCCTCATCATGGTTTTAATTTGAAGTCTTCATGAGACAGCTGTGCCATCAATCTCAAAGATGTAGAAACGAGTTTCAGGCCCCAACTCTTTCTCTGTGGAAACCCTGTTAACGCGCACACTCATTTTCCCTAAAGGGGGAAGAATACACACGTAGGGAAGGGTCTGCTTCCTTCCTAAAGGGACAAGCTTTCCCATTTAATGGGACAAAAAGTTTTACCTGTAATCTGTTACTACAGCCTAACAATGGGACCTATGGCAGAGCAAATCTTTCTATCAAATACCTCAAGGAACTTCTCAAGTGAGTTTGATAAGTCATTAACGTGCTCTTTTTAATTTTTATCGAGCCTTACATTTTTCTCTGCTCCCCTCCTTGCCTCTCCCCTCCCCCTCAACCCTCTCCCAAGGTCCCCATGCTCCCAATTTACTCAGGAGATCTTGTCTTTTTCTACTTCCCATGTAGATTAGATCCATGTATGTCTCTCTTAGGGTCCTCATTGTTGTCTAGGTTCTCTGGGATTGTAATTTGTGGGCTGGTTTTCTTTGCTTTAGTCATTCAAGGGTTGACGTGGGAGAGGAGAATTTTCTAACATGGCCTTGGATCTTTTGTCTAAAGAATTAGAAATGAAACTATTGATTAACATGAAAATTAGTCTTTTGGAGTCAGTTTCCCTGATGGATTCTATGCCCGGTGCGTATTTACACATGTACATGAGTGCAAATGAATCATTGTCTGTACATATATATATGTACATTATTCGTAACTAAAATATTCTATTTTCTCCATTTGTGGTGGTGCTAGGAATCAGCCCAGGGCCTTGCATGCCTTAGACAAGTGCTTTTCCACTGAGCTGTAGCCCTAGCCCTGTAACAAAGCTTTAGCAAGTTCAGATGTGATCACAAACTACAGGAAATAGCTCTGCTGCCAACTGCTGATCTGCAGTTCAGTTCTGCGTTTAGCGATGTCTAGTTAAATGCAGACCCACACACGGGTGGGCACAGAACTCAGGATGCCCTTGATTCAGGTGCCATCCATAGTCAATCTATCCAACCAGGGGGTTCCCATAACCCCTCAGACTTGAGAACGCACTAGAACAGCTCGCAGATGCAGGGAAGCAATACGCGTGTGACGGCAGCTTTACTGTGAAGGGCACAAGGCAGAACAAGTCCTAGGAGGAGAGACATAAGGTACACTCTAGAGGGTGTGGGGCTTCTGAGTCTTCCTACTGTGTCTCTGCTCAGCTGTGTCAAGGTGGGGATTGAAACTGATCCCCTCAGGGGAGTGTGTTGAGTGCTTTGTCTTTAGCTTGTGGGACTCTGTGTGGAGGTTAGAACCTTCAGGAGGGTAGAGCATGGTTGAAGGATATGGGTCACGGTGTTTTTGCAGGTTTAGCCCACTCCTGGCTCTGGGTCAGACTGGACTCCGATCTACCACAGTGCTAACGAGCTGTGCCGCTAGCTCCCACTCAACACTGCCCCATCCTTGATGGGCTGGGCTCCCCAAGACCAAGGTCAATAGGTCTCTCCTCACTGACGCTGTTCCCCTCACACGTCTTGTTATGATACATGCGTCCTCCTGGCCTATTGATGTGTTCATCAGCCAGAAAGCTTTACTGAGTTTCTGCATGTAGAGTTTTCACTGGGGCTTCTTCACGTGAACATGAAATCTCGGGACTACATACACAACACCTAAAATCACAATGCAATCGATACCCAGAAACCCAAGCCCTGCTTCTGTCTCTTAAGGTCGGTCTGCTTCACAGGCCCAGTCCTAGAATCCCAGGGTTCACTTTTCTGATAACTTGCCTGGATCCTGGGCTGTCTTCTGAGGGCAAACATAAGCAGGATGTAGGGGAATTAGGACAGCAAAGACACTCCCTGGCACCTTGCAGATCCCAGGGGCTCAGAAACTCCTACGGAGAGGCCTGGACAAAAACCAGACATGTTCTTTATCACCAAACAGAGGCCATGACACAAAATTGAAAGCAATTTCAGAGGAACTTAGCCACAGCCAGCCTGGCTTGATCTAGCTATTTGCCTTCTCTTCTGGCTTGCCTTAAGTAAGGGTTGATTTTAGAGTTAACTTTTAAAAGGACTGAAAGGTCTAACTCTCTCACAAGCTTCTCTTCTGAACCATCGATTCCTTCAGCTGTGTCTACAAAACCTGTATTATCTTGCGAAGAACCCTCAACAAACCATAGTGAGATGAAACCTGTTTCTTAACACAGCATTCAAATAATCTTAACTCAGCATCACCAAAAACGGGACAGCACTCTCCACGCATCCCTTGCACAACGCAATGAGCAGGTGCAATATCGCTTCCGAGGTTTTGCTGAAAAATTATTTGCTTACTCTGCCCGGGAGTGACCTTCAGACAGATACCCAGTGATATAACGTGAGGGATGTCATACAAAGCAGCAAGCCTAGGATTTCTAAAAATAGTAAAATCACTGGAAAATTAAAGCCGAACCAAAACAAGTCAAAGGCAGAGGCAAACTGAGGGTCAGTCTGAGGTGAAAGGAAAGGTGAAATGGACAAACCTACTGGAGTTACCACCCAGGCTGGACCTTTGTATCAGTTGGACCTTTCAGCAGACAGGAAGGAGGGAGGGATGCTCCATTTCGGGTCATGGACTCAGAAGGTTCAGGGCATCATGGTGGGGAAGCAAGTAGAGTATATAGTACCTCATGCCCTGGTGGCCAGTGAGCAGAGAGGGTGCTGCTGACTTTCACCATTTCCCTCATCAGAGCCCTAGCCTATGGGAAAGTTCTGCCCACATTCAGGGCGGGGCTTCCTCTCTGTCTGTAAGTATCCTTACAAACAGACCAAGAAGGATGCTTTCTTAATCTCCTAGGTGATTCTCAATCCAACTGGGATGAAGCCTTACAATTTATACAAAAATAGAAAAATCCTTTGAAAGGAAATGATTGCACTAATTTTTATTTCATTATGGACTGTGAATTGGCAGTGTGATATATTTGGCTAAGAGCTCATGGGTTTTAGTATTCCAGCCATGTACCACAACATTCAGCTAAGAAAGCACGCTCTTGTGTATTTAAGGTCAATGTGATACATCTGTATTTCACTCCCAAAACATCCTCTGGCAAAAGATAGAAGTGGTTAGGGAAATGACCAAGTCAATTGGGGGTAGAAAAAATTTAGTAAGTGATACTCTTGGAAAAAAAATGTGCTGGGCGGTGGTGATACACACCTTTAATCCCAGCACTCAGGAGGCAGAGGCAGGTGGATGTCTGTGAGTTTGAGTCCAGCCTGGTCTACAAGAGCTAGTTCCAGGACAGCAAGTTCTACAAAGCTACAGCGAAACCCTGTCTCAAAAAAACATAAAAAAACAAAAAGAAAAAAAAACATGCAAAAGTTACTCAAGAGCCAGCAAGATGGCTCAGTGGATAAAGGCGCTTCCTGCTCAAGCCTGGTGTTTCAACGGAATTCAACCCCCAGAACCTGCGTAGAGCTGAGAGGGAGGAGCAGCTCCACACAGTTGTCCTCTGACCTCCACAGCAAGCACAGCTCCCTGCCCCCGCCGCACATGCCATGTGCTGTACAATGGTAATAACAGTGGATTCGCTTTTAAGTTCTTCCAGTCATGCTTGCAATTTTTGGCAGGTTTTGAATTCTATCTATGGAGAGTAAAAGGCTAGCTAAGAAGCTATGTATGAAATGTGTAACTGAGTGACATTCCCAAAGCACTACACATGTAAACACACATGTAAATGCACACACATAAACACACAGACATATACACATACAAACACATAAACACACACATACACACACATACATAAGCACACACATACATGCACACACACAAACACATACACACATAAACACACACACGTATAAACACACACACACACTGAAATTTGCAAAGAAAAATCTTAACTGGCCTAAAATAAATCAAAGATGTTGTGATCATGACCCTCTGTCCCGTGTGCTATTGCTGTACTTCTTGATGAGAAGATTCCATCACTTGTCCTTCTTCCAAATTTTTTTTGAAACTTTTTTTTCAACTTGAGTTTCATTTTTTCAATTTCCCATAAGTGGGAAATTCTTGGCCTCTCTCTCCTTCTTTCATTCCTTCTATTTATTTATTGAGACAAGGTTTCACATAACCCAAGCAGGCTTTGGATTGTCTATGCAGCAGAAGACAACCGTGAGGTAGGATTGCAGGTTTCTGCCACCCCACCCTGTTTGTGCAGCTCTGGGAACCGAACCCTTCAAGCCTTCTGCATGCCCAGCAAGCACTCTGCCAAACAAGCCATATCCTCGGTCTTGCTTTGCCCTTGGCAGCAGAGAGTCCCTTGCCAATTTGCACTGTGTAAAACACAATATTGAATGAAGCCTGTTTCCTGTGTTGGAAACTTCTGGTTTTGTACCACAAAGGTCTTCTCAAGTTTTATTGTTACATGTGATAGGAATGAAGACTTTAAAGTGGTCGGAAGTCAGAGACGGAGGCAGGGCTGACATCCTGTTGAGTTAGGAATGAGAGAACTTGAAAGGGTGAAAGGGAGAAGTCATCCCAAGGCATCAGTTCTTCACCCACAGCAGGGATACCCACCTGGGCTAGGACAGACTGACCTCCAAATCTCTGCCGCTCAAGAGGAAGCTGCAGCTGAGTAGCCTGCCCAGCATTCCTGCACAACTGGGTGCCAACAACCTGAGGCATCCTTCCCTCTGCGGCTCCCGGGCCCCACAAACCAGCTTGTGGTGCTCCAGGGAACTCATGCCTGGTCAGTATCCAGCTGCCAGGAGGAGAAATTTAGCTTTGAACTCTGTGAAGCCTGGCAACAAAGTGGGATTTCTGTTTAGCCAGAAGCAAAGCAAAGCTAACCTAATCCTGGGATAGGTCAGAATCAAATTTGCCTTATGACCTCTTGATGGAACTGACAGTCTGTGGGACAGTGTATGGGAGGAGAGATGGCTCAGGGGTAAAGACAGGTTTCGTTCCTAGCTACATTGTGTAGCTCACAACTACTTGTCCCTCTAGCTCCAGATCTGATATCCTCTTCTGGCCTCTGCCAGCAGCTGGACACAGCGAGCATGCACACATACATTAACAAATCATAGACCATATTTTATAGAAAGAATAGAACCCTAGCCTGTGTTTTTAAGCAGTCTCATGTATCCCAAGCTGGTCTAAAACTCATGTAGCCAGGAATGAGCACACACTTCTGATCCCCTGCCTCTGCCTTCTGGCTTTTAGGATTACTGGTGTGTGTGCACCACAACCAGTTTGCTCCCTGTGGAGACTTTGTCTGGAGCTTTATGCTCCACCAGCCGAGCTGCAACCCCGGTGCCAGGATGCAATTCTTACCAACAGAAATGGCCACACACCAAAAGTGAGCATCCTGCCACCTGCCATCTCCCGTGTGCTGAAACAGAGACACTGGAAATAAACCATTAAGCCCGAGATGGGCAGAGTCATTCTTGATGGGTAATTTTAACACAATAAAAGTCTAGTCCACAGGCAGATGCTTCTCACACATCTTATTAGAGTTCAGAAAGAAGACTCCGAACGACTTCCTATGAGTCCACCCTAATCTTGTTCGTACTTCTTCCAGAAACTGCAGAGCTGCAATAGATGTCTGTGATATGTCAAGGGAGTCCTATTTTCCCAGCTCTAGGAACCCAGGGGAACCCAGTCTTTCCACACTTGCCATGCCCGTTTGACATTATAGCGCTGCATGGATGATTCCTCACCACGATTACGATAGCTCTGGCTGCAAAGTATGCCTTCAAAACCATGAGAAGAGATTCACTCAAGCATTTTTCTCAAGATGGAAGAATTGAGCTCTCTCTTGCTTCTGGTACTGTAATGATGTGAAAGGTACCATTTTGGCTGCTCCATGCTGTAGGAAGATTTGTTTCTGAGAGTCCACCCCCTCCCTTAAGCATGAACATTTGGCATTATTAGCAAAGTGCTTTCAAGTGAGGACCTCTTGGCTAGGATTCTTTATAACGAGATTGACTGTTCCAGACAGTGAGCAACAACAAGAAAGGTGCTGGGTGTAATTCTATGTATGTGAGTCTATGGGAATGTTTATATATGCACTTATACATGTTCGTACGCACACACATAGAGGAGGCAGAGGTTTGACTCATGCACACTGGGCTTCATGTGAGCATTATTGTCATAGGTGTTGAGTAACATGACTTGTCTGACTGTTGTGTGCAGTGAAGGTGAGCAGGAACACCACACTCAGATGCTAATCACCTTGCTTTCAAGGCAAGGCAAATCTAGAGACAGCAGACCAAAAAATGTCCCATCGTCACAGGTCACTTCAAAGGGGACTGTCCCTGTGCTCGTCGCTGGCTTGCTGGAGTCCTATTTCCTGTTCCAGCTTCGCCCGCCCCTTTCCACCTGAAACCAATGTGAAAGGGGAGGTGAAGGAAATTAAACACATGAATCCAGTTTAGAGACCCTGTAAACAATATAGGAAAAAAGGAAGTAAGAAAAAAGCTGTCCGTGGGCAAAGAAGGGAACCCCCTGAAGGCACAAGCTGCCTGAGCAGAGAGCTTGCGCCTTGGGTTTTCTGGTTTGCTCCTAGTACCCTTGAGTTCTCACCCGAGGGAAGGCATACAACATCCGCTTCAGCTATCTCCAGCCTGTAGTCTCGGATTCATCTACCCTATCATCACGCCCTGGGTGGAGGCCCCTCCCCATCACTCTCCCAGCTGGATGGATCTTTCTTCTTACTGTAGGTTTTCCCATTGAGTTGTTTGGCCGTCTTCCATCACTGAATGAAGTGTTCTATCTCACTTTTTGCTTTTCTTGTGTCTTGGGTTCATCTTTCAAGACCTCACATAGCAAGGCTCATCACCTGCAATGTTTGATCTTTCCTTACCCGCCTCCCTACCAGCTCATATTTCTTTTCTTGCCTTTGGTGACTCAACTTCAGCTACCATTATTTACATGTCCATGTAGTTCTCTGATATCTATTTTCCATTTCCGTTTTCTTTTCTGCCATGACCTTTAATCCTGTAACTACACTGAATTACATGTAACTACATTAAGGATCATGACGCACTTGGGATACAAGCTGCATCAAACGTCAGGCAGGAAAGAAACCTGCTGCCTTGAGAGGCGTCTTGTGTCTGCCATTCTGCCCAACTTAATTAGCTCAGAGTCAGTCCAGCACCACAATGTAGGCTACATGCACAGCACACAGAGGCCACTCCGGGCTTGTCAAACTTCTAAGAACCATATTGCATGGTTTTCTATGGTAAACATAAACACACCTGCGACGCCGTAACCGGAATACTGATAACAGCAAGTAGCTTCTCAGGGCTAGGAGACTGCTCTTCAGTAAAGCGCTTCCCATTGAGGAGCTGCAGTGCCATTCCCAGAGCCCACACAGAGAAGTTCGGCACGGTGGTATGCCTTTGTAACCCGGAGAGGGTCCCTGGGGTTCGCTGCCCAGCTAAACATCAATCTCTAAAGCCAAGGTGAAGAGCTACTAAGGAATGACCATCCACAATTGATCAGACACACACACACACACACACACACACACACACACACACGTATACATGCACATACACACATGTGTTTATGTTAGACTGGCAATGGCTATACCTGTTGAAGACCTCTCCAAGTTCCTGTTTTAATGGCCTTCAACAGGAAAGTGAAATGAAGAACTTTGTTTCTCTCACTCAGACGGATGGTGTCAAGAAGAATTTTCTGTTACTGGAACTTGTCATAAGTCACCGCCAAAGGGAGAGGCGTTTTTGAAGTTTGTCATGGTAAATCAGTGTGTTTGTCATGGGCTAAACAATGACAGAAGATACACGAAAACCTGGTGCTGGTTGCTGGCTACAAATGGCTCACAGATGTTAAAATACGTTTTCCAATTTAAAAAAAGAAACAAAAAAAGCAGAGTGAACCCCAGGCTGTTTGGCAAGAAGAGGCGATCACCAGCCTACATAAGCAGCTTCAGTCCGAGACTTCCTGGATGCCGGAGCAGCTCCTTCTCCGTTCTCTTGTCAGACAAAGCCCAGAATCCTGGTCTGGGTGCAAGGAGAGCATGCGTTTGTTGTTTCTGTCTCGGTGCGCAGGAGATGCACTTGGTTTGGAAACTTCGGTGACGCTGATTTTAAGGGCCGGACTCTGATTCTCCGACTCCTCGCTGATTGCGGAACACCCTTCAGAGAGGCATCTCAGGTCTTGCAGAGGCTCTAAATGAGCAGCAGCTGTGCGCTCGCTCTTCACGTGCATCCTGGAGACAGGCAAATTATCATACCGCGACAAATGAGGCTGAATAGGCCCCACCAGTGCTCCTACCCCTTTGAGGTAGAGACCATCACTTAAGCTGCATCGTTTCTCAACGACGCCCCGAGCCAAAGCTCAGGAAGTCTCCCGCCACGACGGAGGTCACAAGGGTTACACACTGACCAAAGCAAATCTGTTTCTCGGGAGGAGAGGCAAACGACAACCACCTAGCTGATAACCACGCTGGTTTCATATTTCAGTCGGTCTAATGTTTGGATTAGTGAAGGGAACTGCAAGCTCTGGGAATACATGTAGGTGAGAACATGGATTATGAAAGCCTACGGGTAGTAATCCAGCATCCTGTGTTTTTTCCCCTGACTTAAAGTTGCAAAAATATCATTGTGACATGGTCCAAGGCACCTACTGTATTACTATGTAATTTTGACTCAAAGACTGAAAGAAGGGAACCTTCATGATGAGCAATCTTCATTGTGAACTTGATTCCATATAGAATGAATCACCATGAAAAAACACTCCTCTATTCATGCCTTTGGGGGGCTTTCAGAAAGGTTTGATGAAGGACCAAGGATTCACCCTGAGTGTGGACAACACCACCCGTGGGCTGGGACCTGTGCTAAGGAGACAGGAGAGAATGAGCTGAGCACCTGCATTTGCTGTGGATGTCATGTGACCAGCTGCCTCACACTCTGGCTGCCATGCCTTCCCCACAGTGTTGAACTGTACCCCTCAAACTGTAAGCCAAAATAAACCCTTTCTTTTATCAGCTTATGTTAGATATTTTGTCATAGCGAAAAGTAAGTAATGCCCTATTTAAAAATGCTTTAAAATAAATAGGAAAATATCAAAGCTACTACACTAATTTGAGAAGAAAATGATACTTATGTATTGCTCTTACGATAATACGATTTCCCCTCTGACTATTGACCCTGTGTTTCTTTATCCACATGTATATTTATTTGTGTTTGGGGAAGACAACCCACAGCAGTAACTAGCGAGAGGACTTTCAGAGTTGGTTTTATGTTTATTCCTGAAATTTGTTCTGGTCAAATGTGAATTAACTACCCTTAAACCCACTTAAAATACATAATTGCAATAGTTAGCCTGTTGAAGTCAAACATTGTTAGTCTATTGCTTTGGCAGCTTAATTTTACGTTATAGAAAAGAAAAAGTCACCTACAATGAAGTCATCTTAAATAAACACCTGCTGAAAAACTAGCCTTGCAAAATAAAAGATAATATCTGAAATCAAACAAAATTTGAGTTCAAAACCACACAATGAAAGGATTGCCATTGTTCTTGCTCTGCCTATAATGAAATAATGAATATTTATACAACATAACCCCAAGACAGAATGTAGAGAATCACGTGGTCACTTCCAACTTCCAGTCTCAATTAATCACAGTGATTTTTTTTATTAACAAGTTGAGGGGGAAATAATAAAGAGATATAAAAACCATTAGAATGGAGCTACTCATATACATCCACAAAGATACAAAGAAATTTATTCATATTTTTGCATGGTGTTACAATACATAATGAAAGTCTGAATGCATAAATTAAACTAGCAGTGAAAGTGTTTGCTTCTTTCAAGAAGACCTCACTTATAACATCTCTCAAGTGCAATTAAAAGATAAGCTATCTATTTTTATATATTACCCCCAAGGAATGCTGTAAATGTCATTTATAAATTCAAAAATTCAGGAAAGATACAGTTTCTCTCCAATGTTGATTAGACACAGCTCTCCAAATCCCATTCCCTAGTAGATTTCAAAACAGTTTCACTTCAAGATTGCCCTGTGTGGGTCTGGGGAGATAGCTCTGGCAGGAAAACACTTGCTGTGCAAGCAGGAGCACCTGACTTTAGATGCACCCATGGAGAAAAGCCAGGGGTGGTGGTGTGTGCGTGCGACTCCAGCACCTGAGGCCTGTGGGTCAGCCAGTCCAGACGACACGACAAATTCCAGGTTCACTGAAAGGTGTTGTTTTGAAAAATAAGGTGGAGAGTGATTGAGAAGACAGTAGACCTTGACCTCTGGGGCTTCATTTGCACGCGCACTTGAGCACACCAGTGCACACACACACATACACAGATTACTCTGTTCTATTCTTTTGCATAACAGGCAGTTATGAGTCCATTTAAGACATAAAATAATATATCATTCCTTAAGTTTAACGAGTAGGGAATGCTGAAGAGTTTCTCAAAAGAGCATCAGAACTCTTTGGGCAGGGCTCCATGCATGTGCATGGGCACTTGCTTAATTGCAGAAGTTCCTTTCTGATGTAAATCACGGAAGACGAATCACTGTTTTCCCGTACTTGACTCATCCATCTGTCCTTAATTATTAAAGGAAGACTCCTGGGTTGATACTGACAGGTAGATAATCCACCCACATCTCCTAAAAATATGGGCGCACTGACAAACATTTTCAGATGTCCTATCAGCTTGGTCTGTTTCTGATGATTGTCCTCCAGGCCTGTCACAACCTTAAAGAGCTGATGTGACCCTCAGGTGGCTTGTATAGTTCACGTTTCAACCTTATGGAAGAGGAAGATGTTATAAGATCTCTAAACTCAAGAAATGAAGAGCAGAAGACAGTTCTGTGGTTAGTATGACAGAAACATGGTATGTGTGTGTATGTGTGTGTGTGTGTGTGCGCGCGCGCACACATGTGCATGCTAATATGGGTGTGCCCGTGTACTTGGGGGTTTGCATGCACATATGTGAACTTGCATTTAGAGGCCAGAGGTTGATGTCATGTGTCTCCCTCAAAACGGATTCTGAAACAGATTCTTTTATTTGTCTGGAGTCCACCAATCATACTAAACAGGCTGATAGTCAAGCCCCGGGTATCCTCCTGGCTCTGATTCCCCAGTGCTGGAACTGTATGCGTGCCCCACTATGCCCAAATCTTGATGTGGGCTCTGGAGGTCACACTTAGACCCTAATGCTTGCATAGAAAGTGCTTTACTGACTGAGCTGCCCCACCTAGCCCAACAACCTTAATTCTATTTACCCATTTTATTAACAGTGACTCTGGGTAATTTAATTATCCGGGAAAACATGGAATTAGGAAGAATTTTAGTTAGGTTTTAGAAATACAAAAGTTGATGCAAGGTGTTCGGCCATGGAGAATATGCAGAGGATTCTCAGCAACTAGGGTGTCAGCCTCAGAGGCCGATGTCAAAGCAGGATCCACACTGTCACGGGAACACGCAGCTTGGGATACTTCAAGTGTAGCTTCTCATCCAACTCATGAAATTCCCAATGCCTAGAAGTAAGCAAAGTCACCTAGATGGTACCTAGCTCCCTCAAAGGGGAAGAAGTCAAAATGGGAATCCCCAATCAGAAATGTTTTGTCTGAGCTGACTGGATGGCTAAACCGATTGGTACAGAAGCAGGAGAACCTGAGTTTGTTGGCCAGCATGCAGGGAAAAATCCAAGTGTGTCACCATGTGCCTGTAATCCCAGAGGTGGAAACAGAGACAGCTAGGCTTGCCAGTCAGGCAGCCTAACCTACTGGGTGAGCTCCAGGCCAGTGAGGGACTGTGTATTAAAAAATAAAATGAAATGAAGTGCAGATTGATCAAGAGAGCCGTTTCTGGCTTCCACCAGCACCAGCACATGCAAATACACATATATGTGAATACACAAGTGCACACACACACACACACACACACACACACACACACACGTGCGCGTGCGCACACATGAAATATCTTGTCTGGCTCTGGGTCATTCCTGGTCTGTACCTGTGTTTTCTTCCTGGCTGCTAATGAGGACTCCTGGCTAAGGTGCTGACTCAGCATTGACCTCTCTCAGGCCTATGCACAGAGCCCATGCAGCCCAAACTGTCATCTCAAGGAGCAAATTTATGACAGTAGCAATAAGGCTTGAATAGCCATCATGGATCAGGGAATTTGCATATACTATCTTACCCACACTTCAGAATACTAAATAGAAAATGCTTTCTGCCAAAAGAGAACATAAAATATCCTCAAATATTACGAATTAAAATGTGCAGAGGTAAAGAATTTGTCCGAATTTGAATAGCTGGCATATCTGAGATTCCAGAATACTTGTATACATGAATGTTGAATACATGTATACAACAAGTACATGAATACATGAATACTTGAATACATGTATGTTGATGGTTGTATTAGTCATGTTCTACATTGCTGAGACAGGATGCTTGACGTCAACAGGAAGGGAGAAAGATCTACTTCGCACACGGTATCAGTTCATCATGGTGGGCAGGGCAAGGTGGAACAGCTCACACCACAATGAACAGAGAACAGAACAGGACAGCAACAGAAAGTATTCTGCCCTACGACACACTCCTAGTGACTTTGCACACTTCCTACCCATAGCCTATCCTTACGTTTTAGTCCATCAGTGGATTAAAGATTTTAGTAACTTAGTTCCCACCATATAATGGTCTGGGAAGCCCCTTCACAGAAACTTTGTTTTGACTACTTTCCCTGTTGCTGGGAGAAAGTATCTCACAAAAGCACCTTGAGGAGGGACAGGCTTGTTCTAGCTCACAGTCTGAGGGGAGATCCGTCACGGCGAGGAAGGCATGGCAGCAGGAATGAGAGGCTCCTAATTATACTGGTGCCAAGCTTTCTCCATTTTACTCAGCCTAGACCCGATGATGGCATGGTGCCACTGCATTCAGGGTGGGTCTTCCCACCTCACCTAACCCAATCTAAAGGCTAACCTGATCTAGAAAATCCTGTTCAGACACTTATCTCCTAAGGGAGTCTAGAGCATGTCGATGTTCACATTATAAGCCCACCCTTGTCAACTTCATATCCAAATACATCAGCTTTAAGCTGTAACCTTTCATTCCTTGTCTCCTGTCTAGCTAAGTGTTCCATTGCTACGCAGAGACACCATGACCATGATAATTCTTATGAAAGTAAGCGTTTCATTGGGGCTGGGTTACAGTTCAGAAGTTTAGTCCATTATCACCATGGTGGGAAGCACAACCTCATAAGGAAGACATGATGCTGGAGAAGGAGCTGAGCGTTCTACATCATCAGGCAACAGGAGAAGAGAAACTGGGCCTGGCCTGTCACCCCCAGTGACAGACTCCAACAAGACCATGCCCACTAATTCTTCTTAAGAATTGCCACTCCCTGATGACAAAGACTTCAAAGCCATGAGCAAGTCGGTAATCAGCTTTCCTGCATGGCTCCTGCCGCTGCTCTTGCTTGACTTCCTGCCCTGACTTCTCTTGGCTGTCAACTATAATCAGGATGTGTAAGCTAAATACACTTTTTCTCCCCGAGTTACTTTTGGTCTCTGTTTTATCATAGCCATAGCAAGCAAACTCGGACAAATGGCTACTTTACACATTGCTGAGACAAAATGCCCAGCGACAACATAAAAAAGGGCAGGTTATTTGAGGCTTACAGTTTAACGGGAAGTCCGTGTTGGTGGGGGCAAGTAGAGCAGCAGGAGCTGACCACTGCCCAGGAACTGACGCAGAGCAATGCCGGCACTCAGCTCTCTTTCTCCTTTCCATTCAGTACAGGACCTGAGCCCAGAAATGGTTCCTCACACGTCAGCCTTCCCACAGTAACTAACTAATGCAGACAGTCCTTCACAGAAATGTCCAATTCCAGGAAATCTCTCACAGGCTTTTTTCCCTAAGTGATTTTGTATACCGTTACATTGGTAATACTAACCATGACACATACCCAGAGCTACACGTCACAAACCCCCAAACATTGTTCAATGCAGTGATGCTGATGGGAAAAATTAACTACCCCAGTGTCAAATGCAATGCTCTCTCCATCTCATCACTGGGCAAGGTGAGCTTTCAGATGAAATGTTGGAATAGGGATGGCACATTTTTGTAAAGCGGTCCTATGGGGACAGCTCTAATTCCATCACATCTGTCCGTGGCAGAACTTAGCTCCAATTGTCAACTTGTTTCCATATTTTTTGTATTATAGCTGAATATGTTCCATCAATACCTCTGTCAGCTAGATCATATCCTTGCATATAATCTAATTTGTTGATCACCACTAGCTTAGTGGTGGGTGGGATGGGCAGGTTGTGTTGCTTCGCTTGTTTCCAACCTTGGGATTTGCCTCCTGCTAAGAATCAGCTCATATTGGGCATGATCCAGAAAACCATTATAGCTTTCCCTAAACATACAGTATACATGAGTGGCTTCTTAAGGGATGTGGATATTGCCTTGCTTCTCTGTTCCTTACATATGATATGTCCTGTGAGCCTTTATACTCTGACTGTTGGTTCCACCCAATTGTTCCACCACGACCTTTGTCACCTGTTGAGTTTTAGCAGGGTCTATAATGCTTCCTAGAGTTGCATTTATGCGCTTAATACATTCAATAAATGTTTATTAAGTTTCTACTTAATAGTAGCACCATTGTAGGCACAAGGAACAGAAGTCAGTGATAGGAGATGAATGGGTCTTGCTTGAAGACCTCTGACCTGTAACTCCAGGCAACGTTTAATGGCCCACGTCAGCTGTGAAGTGGATTTCTCAGGACCCAGGACAGGTGGTCCCTGCTTTGCCATGTGCCTGCCTGTGACTGAGATGTTGTGTTCATTAATAAATAACCGGCATTACTTCCCAAACTGCAAAATATTAGGATGCAATAGTTCCACTTTCCCTAAAGGGAATGGCTTCTTTCAACATCTGTGCTTACTCAGTTAAAGATCACTTTTCGTCTTGATTCATTGCCTCCGTGGTCTTGAGCATTCTTTACTTGGATTTGAGAATATCTTTTTCACCAGACAGAGGGGGTTCTCTGACCTAAAGGGCTCCCATTCACACAGTGGGTTCTTTTTTCTGGGGAAAAAAAGAAAAGTGTCCCACTTGGCTTCCATTCTCGCTTCTGAACAAGATAAATGGCCATCCTGCATTCAGTGGCTCACGTGTTAGGGAGGTCTTCCTGTTTAGGAAGCAGTTTCTTTCTTCAAGGTCTTCCTTAGATAATGTTTTATCTTACAGCTCCATCTCAGATTTAAAGTTCTCTGCTAATGAAGTGTGTGCCCAGGCCTCTTCAACTGTATGATCCCCTTGGCAACTTCAACAATGAAATTAATTCTTGGGCTAGCAGTCTGATACGACACTCTGCATCAACTTTAGTCGTACCCCAAAGTCCTGTGTTGACCGTACACTAATCTAATTATGCTGGCTTTCGACACTGCTCAATATAGACAGAATAATGGAGTGGGCATGGGGATTTGGAGAAGGATTTAGATCAGGTATGCCTATCAGTTTCTTTCTTTTCTCATTTCTGTGACAGAACACCTGACAAGAAACAACTTACACAAGGAAGGGAAGCAGAAAGAGGCTAAAAGTGAGTGGGCTGGGCTCTAAAACCTCAAGACCCACCCCAATGGCTCCATTCCTTCAGAGAGGCTCCTCCTCCTAGGTTCACAGCCTTCCAAGAGCCCCACCAGCTGGGACCAAGTATTCTGACCCATTGAGCCTGTGGGACACACTTCGCATATGAACCAGCACCACAGCAATGGATCTGGAAATGCCATCCTCTTCTCTCTCAGCAGAATTCAGTATAGAAAAGAGGAAACAGATGGGTTTTTGCTGGGACGCAGGGAACAAGCTTTGTTCTCTCTCTCTCTCTCTCTCTCTCTCTCTCTCTCTCTCTCTCTCTCCCCCTTCCTTCCCAGGTGTGGCATGCCTAGCCATCCACCTGTACACAGATGTAGCTGCCGAAGGGCACAAAATTGGACTAGCTGCCCTTCTCATCAGTTCTAGCGCTAAAACTAACATCACATTTCCTGGGTTAAGCCTCAGCCTTCGGGCAGTTGAGCCTTTCTAATTAACAGATCATAGGGTGTTTAGACACTTGGTTCCCATTTCTAATTCCTTTTCCCTTCATCACAGAAGGTCTCCTGCCTCCTGGCCTTGGATAATAAGACTGTGGCTTTCATACAATGAAGCCTAGAATTAGGGTGCATCCACATTCTTCCACTGACAGGTCTCCAGACCTCTGCATTTGAAGTGCTTGTAAGGTCTTGAAAGGTAGGTATCAGATCTGTCTGACTGGCCTTTGTAGTCCCAATGGTATTAAATAGATGCTGAGCAAATGTCATTGAATTAATAATATTAATTTGTGTTGTCTAAGGGTGTTAACATTATCTGGTTGTTTTTTATAATTTGCTCACTTTGTGCTTCAATAGTTTCATCTGAAAAATGGTACCTCCCCTGCCAGAGCCATGGGAGGCTCATCCCTAGGAATGCCAGAGGTTTGGCACACCCGACACTTAGGAAATAGATATCAATAAGCTGATTTGCTGAACTGATTATTTAGTTTATTATCCTAATGAGCTGCGATTGTTCTCTGTTTCTTTTTTTCTAACCATGACAAAATGACCAGAATAGAGTAATGAATCTATCTTTCACATGTCTTTGAGTATGATGAGTTTCTGTTGCAGTAACTTTTCATCTACTGAGTTCTGCGGAGATTATAAAATGAAGTATTTTACAATGGAAATAGCCGTTTTGATTTAATTCACCAGTAACTCAGAGGCAGCTGTAGGCAATCTTCTTCTTGTGTTCCAAGGAAGAATAATATATGTATCTGGCTTCAAAGGAAGAAATAAAAATTTTAACCCCAAAGGATAATGTTTTGGAAAGCTCCAATGGTGTGAAACATGGATCTAAAAAAGAGTTTTCTTACAAGCCCAAGGAAGGCTTACCCTAGAACCAGCAGCATAATACACACCGTGGCTCTCAGCTTAATTTACTCTGTAATTGTACCAGGCAGCAAACAGGCTGGAAACAAAGAGAACATCACTGCCTTTTAAAATGAAGTGTGCTGCTAAGAGCGGGCTGACAAAGGGCAGTCGTCAGCAAAAACTGCAAGTTGGTCCTGTGCATCTAGCCCCATCTTTCCTGTACAAGGTATTCATTTAAAGGGAGTTCACTCTTCTCCGTGTCATGTACTTGTCAGATGCTGCAATTACAGTGATTTTGCAGAGTCAATTTCCAGTTACATAATCATGTGGACTTGTTTCTAATGCAACAGAAAATTGCCTTGGGTGGGCTAACTTTCGGGTGTTGGTTTTACTCTAGCGATTTGGGGTTTGCGTTCAATTCACAAAGCTTGTTTTTTGTTCAAATCTCACCCAGAAGTCTTAGTCCCTTTAAAGAGAAGCTCCCATGTGTCTAAGAAACAGAGCAGTGGCAAAGCCCAGTTTCAATAATGCCTGTTAGTTGTGGGTGTGTCTCATGCTGTCCACGTGAGCGTTGCTTTCCCCCCAGCCAGGGACGCATGTATTCTACATGTTGATCTCTAACTTACTGGGGATGACCTGGGACCTCTCACCCTCCTACCCCCACCTCCCAAGTACCAGGATTGTAGACCCACACCCCAATGCTTGGTTCTTGAGATGCTGGAGATGAAGCCCAGGGCATTGTGATTGTTATAGGGCACTCTTATCTACTGAGCTACTCCCCAGCCTCTGAGCAGGAAGTTTTGGTGAGACTGAGATTTGTAGCTTACCGTGAGGACCACTGAGGAGAAGGGAAGGCTGTATCTTACTGAGAGTGTCAAGTCCGACTTACGGTAGCTTTCGAACTGGCTCTTGGCAAGGCTGGGTAGGAATCGTAACCAAACCACCTAAGGATACGAATAATTTTAGGATGTAGTCTTTTGATAATTTTCATAGATGAGTGATGAAGCTGTTGGAAATTTCTGTAAGAAGTCATTCAGTCCTGACTGCTTGGAAAAGTATGGCATGCCAATGAGGGCATGAGAGAGCCAGAGGTGTTAGTGGAGACCTGAGGTCCAGTCAGGAGCTGAGCATGGGGAAACCACCGTACTGAGCAGCTTTCTTTGCTTGCCAGGTTCTTACAAAACCACACACCAAGGCGAGTGCAGTGTAGATGCCGAACAGCTGATAATTACCATTGTTATCACCATTATCATTGTTTTAATAGTGTGTTGCCAAATGAAATGGAGATAAATTGAGGCAAAACAATGATAAGCTTATTGATTGATTGATTTAAAAAAGATTAGGCATGTGTGTTTGTCCACATGAGGGTATACACGTATGTGAATGTAGGTGCATATGCATGCAAGTGTTCTTGGGGGCCAGAAAAGGACATAAGATTTCCTGCATCTGGAGTTAGAGGTAGTTGTAAGCCACCTGACATCAGTGTTAGGAACCAAGCTTGGGTCCTCTGGAAGAACAGCCCATACACTCTCCTAACAACTGAGCCGTCTCTCCAGGCTCTTATAGACTTAAAATAGTGTCTTTTGGTGGTTGGCTTAGCTTAAACCAAGGCTGTACATGAGCAACTGCAGCCTGCTGGTCTCAAAATAACATTTGGTTGTTATGAGTTTGAGATCCCCTTGAAATAGAGGTAGAGGGACATAGATAGACATAGGATTGCTTTCTCTAGCAATTTCCCTGAGGTGGCTGCCTCCTGTTCCTGGAAGACTCTGCAAGAAGAAACAGCAGGAAGGCCCGGGGGTGTGTTTTTAAACAGAACCAATATGTGAAAGGGGAGGAACCAGGGCCTATAAAATATCCAAACCAGCATCTGTGTAGCACGCTCCCAGCTTTAGACTTCTCCAGTCCTGAATGGATAAAGCTGTTACTTTCCCTTTCCCCCTGACGTGGTCATCTGTCTTCTCCAGTCATGCAGTTGTTTGTGCCAGGGGATGAACTCAGCCAATATGGTAGACAACCACTGCTTCTCCTGCTATAACCTGAGCAAAACGTGAAAGGAAATACATGCTCGGAATTGGGCACCACAGTCATCTAAGCTTCCCTCTAAAACCCCACAAACACTCTTCACCTCACCAACAAGAGCTTCCACCCCTTCACCTTCCCCAATCCCTCCCTCAATATGTAGAGTCCATCTCCATCCTTTCTGTAAAAGCTCTGGATGCAAACCCCTGATGCTGTGGTTGGATTCCAAGAGCATCTGCTTGATGTTATTCAGCGGCTAGCTAGAAATCAGTTGGCATTAAGGTCATCAAGAATGGACCCCTACCTCATAATCAGACTCGTACGCCCAGAGGAACACACTAGTTTTAAACCAGGGGAAGTATTGCAATTACTCTCAGAATTTGAAATACTGTGTGGAAGAATAGCTAGAGATTAGACAAAGGTGAGAAAGTGGGTCTTAGCTGAGCTTTATTGAGCCTCACTAAGGGAAGGCTACTGGGTTGTGGATGTAATTTATCTAGTAGACTATCTGACCGGTCTTGAAAAGGTCCCATCCTATCTTAGTCCACGGCTCTATTGCTGTGAAGAGACACTATGACCAGAACAACTCTTATAAATGAAAGCATTTAATTGGGGCTTGCTTACAGTTTCAGAGATTTAGTCTGTTATCAGCATGGTGGGTAGCGTGACAACAAACAGGCAGATATGGTCCTAGAGAGATAACTGAGAGTTCTATGCCTTGATCCACAGGCAGCAAGGGAGAGAGAGTGGCGCCGTGGGAGCTGGGCTTGGTTTGTGCAAACCAAAGCCCACGCCCAGTGACACACCTCTAACAAAGCCACACCTACTCCAACAAGGCCACACCTCCCAATAGTGTTACTCCCTGGTGACCAAACATTCAAATCTATGAGCCTGTGGGGGCCATTCTTATTCAAACCTCCACACAACCTTAGCACTATGTCAGCAGGCATGCTGACACACTGTCCTGTACTCAGGAGGCAAAAGTAGGAGAATTAGAAGCCTGAGGTCATCCCTGTCTACATAAAGACTCTGAGGTCATCTCGAGCTTCTGAGACCCTATCTCAAAAGCCAAGAGGGAGAGGCTATTTCCCTCTTGGTGTAGCAGAGCTGTTTGCACAGATTTTTTTAAGGCATTGTTTTATATCTTTAATTCTTTCAGTCCACCCTGTTATATGATTTTTGGCCAAAAAGAATCGAATCCGAGGGGCTAAAGAGATGGCTGAGAGGTAAAGAGCATTTGTAATTCTTTCCGAGGAGTGGAGTTTTGTTCCCAGAACTCACAGTGGGTGGCTCAAAAGCACCTGTGCTGCCTATTTTTATGTTAACTTATGATATAGAGTCACTTTGGCAGAGGGAACCTCAATTGAGGAGATTGTTCTACCAAATTTGCCTATGGGGTTATCAGTAGGGCATTTTCTTAGTCACTGATTAATGCGGGACCCATTCCACTGTGGGCAGTGCCACCTGGCTTGTGGTCTTGGGTGCTCTAAGAATTCAGGAGGAGCAAGCCATAAGGACCCAGTCAGCAAGAAGTACTCCTTTATAGCCTTTGCTTCAGGTCTTTTCCCCAGGTTCCTTTCTCTGAGTTCTTACCTTGATGCCCCTATAAGGTTAAACAAACCCTTTCCTCCCCAGGTTCTCTTTGGTCACGGTGTCCCGTGGACCAATCACAGCCATGGAACTCTGATTAAGAAATGAATTGGCACCAGGAGCGTTGCTGCGGCAAACCTGACCATGTGCTTCGCGTAGGGTTGTACCAGCATTTGAACTCCGGCCTGGAAAAGGTTCAGACCCTGGAAGATAAGAATACCAACAGCAACACAGATGATGGAGGCCTGGCTAGTGAGCTTTCAGAGTGAAGCGAAGACTCTGTCAGGGCCAGCTGGGTTAAGAATCTATAGTGTCTGGGAAGCTATGGTCAGTGGGAAAGATAAGTCAGCTGTGACTGAAAAGAGGCCACTAAAGTGCAAGCTTGGTTTAGTGAGACAATTGATGCCGGTTAGCTGAAACCACAGAACTCTCGGGGATACGAAGAGAGTGACATAACTGAGGGGAAGTATTCTAGGAGTATTTCCTCGGGGTCAGTATGCTGGTCCAGAGGAGGCCTTGGTTGCATGGGATGCTGGTAGCCAAACTTGATAATCTTTAAGAGCCACACAAGTAACTTTTTGGTTTTTGAAGGCATGAAGGGACCATAGGGAACAGCTGAGGTCTGCATAGTCAGAGGATGGGAGAGGCCACTGATGGAGGTGCTGCCTTGGTTGTCATAGAAGCCCCAGGACTGAAGGGGTTACAGAGAGAAGTTGTGGATTCATATCATATGGAAGGCTTAGAAACCCTAGAGAGAGTGCAGGGGAGGCTATTTGTGAAGGCAAAGTGAGCAGACACCCGAATATGTTGGAGATACCAAAACCGTAAAGGACAGTAGCAAGGGTGGGTGGTGCCACCCTGAGCCTAGGAGACAAACCACACTCATTGTGGGTGGCACAAGAGAAGTTCCTCTGCCAAAGGCTGTTGAGTGGGGCCCAGATATCAAGAGCTGAACTTTTAATACTGTTGAACTTGGGGTTTCTTTTTTATTTGATGGTGACTGTGCCCTAGTTTTTCTCTCTTGAAGTAAGAAAGTATTTAACCTATTTTTTATTTTACAGAAGCCCAGAGGTAAGAGACTTTGAACTTTTAAAGAGTCTTTGGAGTTTTATAGAAAGTATGTGTATTTTAGAAAGGCTATGAATATTTTAGAAACTCTGGATATTTTAGAGAAGTTTGAATTTTGAAAGAGACGGACGTTTTAAAGAGACTGTTCTTTTAAAGAGTTTGAATTTTTATAGACTTGTAGAAGCTGGGAAGTTTTATATTGTAACCCCAGGACTAATATGAGATCTTGGGGATGAACAATAGAGAAAAGGGTATTGTTTCACAGCGATGTGCTTGTGTATCAAACTGATAAGTCAGAAATGCTAGCTATTTTTACGTCAGCTTGACACAACATAGAGCCATTTTGGATGAGGGAACTTCAACTGAGAAAACTCTTCCATCCAGATGGACTATAGGGAAGTCTGTAGGGGCATCTTTTCTTGGTTAATTGATGAAAAAGGGCCCAGCCCATTGTGAGAAGCGTCACCCCTGAGCAGCTGGTCTAAGCTGTGTAAGAAAGTGAGTTGAGCAAGTCATGAGGAACAAGCCAGAGAACGGCACTCCTCCATGGTCTCTGCCTTCAGTTCCTGTCCTGAATTCCTCCAGTGATAGTCTGTGATGTGGAGCTCTAAGCCAAAGTTGCTTTTGGTCATGGTGTCTCACGACAGCAATATAAACCCTAAGTAATGTATACACATAAATAAAATACATGCACATAAATAAAAACAAAATCTTAAAAAAAAAAAACAAATGAAATCCCACAATAGAATCCATGCTGTCTCCATGGCCCTGAAAGGAGACATGACTGTCTAACAAGAAGCTTTCTGTTTAATGTCAAAGGCATACCATTGTCCTCTCCCTCAGTATAAATCCAAATGGACTTGACAGTCACCTGAACACAAGAAAGCTGTCTCTTCTAGAGACTTTTGAAAGTAGTGCAAAGCCCACCTCAGCATGTAGGTGAGCACCAATTGTGGTGGGCATTGTGCATTCAAGCTGATATGGAGTATCAACTTAGCAGTGTTTCCCCCTGAAATGGCCCCTTTGGTTACTGCCAGCCATGATGTTTGAGCATGTCTCATGGTATTCTGTAATAAATTCTACCTGTCTTCTTCACTGTACTCTGTGTTTGCTTTAAATCCATCTATGGAGCTGGGCAGTGCTGGCACACATCTTTAATATAGCATTTGGGATGCTGAGGCAGGTGGATCTCTGAGTTTACAGAGCTGGTACTAGGACAGCCAGGGCTATGCAGAGAAATGCTGTCTCAAAATCCAATGAACAAATAAACAAATCTATGGAGACTACAAAAACCAGAGAGCTGAGGGGAGGCCAGAATAAGATGTTCTAAGAGCATTATCCATCTCTCTTTCTCTGTCTCTCTCTGTCTCCACTCCCCTCCCCCTGCACTCAGGTACACACATGTGCAAGCCCATAGAAGCCAGTAGTTGAGATCAGGTATCTCCTTTAGTAACTCTCCAGCTTATTTTTTGAAGCAAAGTCTCCCCGAACATGGGGCTCCCTGATGTGGGATTCCCCTCTGTATGCTGTGACTATGTTTTGTTAGCACTGGTTAGTAAAGAATCTGCTTTGGCCAATGGCTTAGGCACATTCCTAGCTAGCTCTTACATCTTAACAACCCATTTGTATTATTTTATATTTTACCACAAAGTTCTTGGTTTATTACCTCTCGCTTCTTGGGTGGCTGCCTGCCTCCGCCTTCTTTCCTCCTCTGTCTCTGCTTGGATTTCCCATCTTGCTATATTCTGCCCTGCCATAGGCCAAAGCAGCTTCTTTATGGTAATAAAACATACCCATAGCATACAGAGGGGAATCCCACATCAGCTTACCAACTCACCTAGGTTGGCTGGCTAGTAAGCTCCATCTGTCATCTTGTCTCTGCCTCCCTAGTGTCGGGATTACTGATGTTCACAACTGGATGCCTGGGGATCTGAACTCAGGTTCTCATGCTTATGAGGCAAGTGCTGTATCAACCGAGCCCTCTCCCCAGCCCTCAGTATCGTTACTATTTATTCTGGGAGACTCCACTCCCAACAACTTGATTGTTCATTAGAATCTCCCCAAGCCTCTAGCTCCTGCTTCATTGGAAGCTCTGTCAAGTGGGGAGTTTTTCTGCAGATCAAGCCTAACAAGATGAACTATGAGACAGACCCATGATCTTAAAGAGAATACTGGTAGGTAATTGTCTCCAACTGTTAGATCATTCTGAGAGGGGGGGATTGGAATTTTGAAAGAAATATAGTGAGAAACTATCTTTTTCAGGCAAGAAGTCTTTAATAACATTGACTTCACATATAAGGAGTCTGAGGTAGCCTCTTAGGCCTGACAGATTGAGGACATCTTAACTCTTAATATTTCCAAGGGATGGGGTAGTCCTTGTACCTCAAGAAAGCAGACTTGGTTAATAAGTGACCTGCGTTGCAAGGCAAATGTCACTTACACCATATGATAACAGTCACAGAGGTACTGGATGGAGAGTTGGGATGTTTAAGAATGATGGCCGCTAAGGCTGCCTTGAATCCCAGTGGCAAGGTGGTTAAGTATTGTCCCACCCTGCATGGAGCAGCCAAAAGACAAAAAAGTATTTGGCTCTTGTGAGAACAGTGGGTGGTCCAGCTGCTCTTCCTAAGTGGACATGGAGCAGAGAGATCGCCCAGGGGTTTGTGATCCTGTGAGACAGCATCAGTGGAGGGCCCGAAGTCTAGCACTGGCTCTTCTGTGTCTCTACTTCCTGGTTGCTGTGAAGCAAGCAGCTCTCCTCTGTCACTTACTTCTACCATGACCTTCTATTCCATTGTGGATCAAAAGCAGCAGCCAAAGCAGCCAGATGCTGAAAGCTCCGAAGCCGTGAGCCAGAACAAAACCCTCCCCTGCAGGCAGAGTTTCTCTGTGTCTCGGCAGCTGCTCCCAAATAATTTCACAGAGACTTAATATTAATTATAAGTGCTTGGCTGATAGCCTGGGCTTGTCTCCAGACAGATCTTACAACTTAAATTAGCCCATTTCTATTTATCTACACGGTAGCATGTGGCTTATGGCTTTTACCTTTGAGCCTGCTTCCTCTGCATCTCATAGTGTCTCCTTTGACTCCGCCTTTCTTCTTCCCAGTGTCCTTGGTCTAGTTTTCCTGCCTAACCTTATCCTGTACAGTTATTGGCCAGTCAGCTTCTTTATTAAGCCGATCACAGCATAATTTTCACAGTGTACAGAAGGATTATTCTACGGACTCCCCTTTAGAACCCTTTTGTCTTGGGTATGTTTGCCACAGTGGCAGAAACATCAGTAGCATGCACAACAAACAAAAACCTCAGCTTTATTTTCTCAACAGGCTGCATTGAAGATTTGATGAGGGAGATCTTACAGAATTACAGTCTGTGTTCCTCTTATTTAAAAATCTATGACATTTGCAAGTTCAGAGATATCGTATGAGAGTCAATTTGTTGTCCCCAAGAAACACAGTCACACATACCCATTCATGGCCCCAGCCATATGCCTTGGATACCCTGCCATGCTCAAGTCCAAGATTGGGTTCCTTTTAGAGACTTGCCTGAGTTTTGTGTCCTGATTTCTGTGTTATTTTTTTCATGGGCCTTTCTTTATCCTTACTGGGATATTTTTCATTATTCATTTATGCGGTGGTTAATATTGACTGTCAACTTTGTAAGACCTAAAATTACCTGAGAGACAAGCCACTGGGCATGTCTGTGAGGTCGTTTCTAGATCAAGCTAGTTGACGTGGGAAGACCCACCCTAAATGCAGGCAGTGTTATCCGGTCGGCTGGGGTCCCAAGCTGAGCATCAGCGTTCCCCTCTCTCAGCTTTCTGATTGAGGATGCCGACCACACCACGTTCCCGCAGCCTCCTTTACCACCATGTACCACTGTAACCTCAAACTGTGAGCTGCAGGAAACCCTCCTTCCTTACCTTGTTTTTGTCAGGTGTTGCCATAGCAATGAAGGAAATAATTAATGCTGCCATCCAAAGTTTTAAAGCTCAGTACGGGGGTGGGATAATCTATAGACAAACAAGGCATAGTTCTTTGCCACCAAGAAGCAATATTTATTTGAAGGCGAACCAGTGCTTCTACTCGGGGATAACCCTGAGATCAGGCATCGAACATGCAGAACCGTCTGTCACAGAATCAGATACACAACGTGAATTTCCCCAATGCCCCACTCATGCCTGTTTTCATATGAAAGACTCAGCTTAAACACGCTGGGGTCCAAGAGATGTAGGAGGATGGAATCTGTTTGCCATTTAAACAATTAAGTCAAATTTAGTCGAAAATCCAACTGGTCTGGTTGTATTTCCCTGGGACAGGAGGCTTCTGCTCCTCGTGGTGGGGCTCGGAGAAGCATGGCTGCAAGGTTTGACTTCCTCTCTGGAGTCTTCTGATGTGGAGGTGAGGGGGGCAGTCCCCAAGGCTGGCAATGCGACGGTCTTGGCTTGTCCTGCTCACACACAGGCCGCACTCTGCCTCTTTGGAGAGGAAATGACTGTTCACTAGCTTCATTTGCCAACAATTTGCTGTCACGGCCCATCACTCTCCCTGAACGTGTTTCTGACTCGCGACGATGTGAGAGAATGAGGCTGTCCTACTCATCAAAGCCGCGGTGACCTAAGACAAGGAGGGCGTCCCTTGTCGGCTTACGCTCCTTTCCGCCCCTCTTTTCCTTTCTTCTTTTTAATCCACTGAGTGTTATCCCAGCCCTTAGCTGCCTCCCTTGTGATGTTTTTCCCAAACAAAGCTCTCTTTGTGGCACCATCAAATGCCCATGCTGGACTTCGCAATGCTGTCTCTCAGTGCTTTGTGTTTTGGAACAAATATAGAGACTTTGGATTTTCTTCTTCTTCTTTTCCCTTTGTCCTCTTTATTATCTTAAAACAGCAATTAAGACACCAACCAGAGCTCTTCTTGTGTTGTACTGGAAACAAATCCCGTCACCCTCAGCCTTCCCTATAATTGAATTATTGAGGCTTGATGTCATTTTGGTTTCCATGCAGAACAGCCTCCTGATAGCAATTTCACCCATCCTCGGCCGGATAACCAGCCTGAGTGCCAACTCTCTAAGGTACCTGAGATCGAATCTGACAAGGCCATAATCTCATTTTCTTTATCTGTATTATATCATTTCTTGCCACTTAACCGCTCTTAACATTGTTTGTATTGTCTTTATTGTACTTGTGAATGAAGTTCACCATCGTACAAAACACCTGGATATTTTAAAGTCATGTTTGAAAAACAATCTGAGAGGAGTTGATTTGACTCTGTCAAATGCTATTCTAACCACGCCCTTCTGAAACCTAATGTTAATTCATCCTATTTTTCTTTCATTCATTTTGTACTTGTGATCAGTTTTGTTAACTGCTGTTTATATGGCCTGCTAAGCAGTTCATGTGGTCTCTACTGCACTTTGAAATAATCCTCAGTTTGGAATGGTGGTCTCTGGTTTTCTTCTGGGTAATCAGTTTTCATTATAATGACCAATTGATAATTGTTTTATTTATACAATCTATTTGTGCAACCATCTGATGAAGCAACCAGTTTTTGGCTTGGGAATATGAGGCTGCTCTTCTTTTCTTTTTAATCTTAAATTTTATTTATTTATTATGTATACAGTGTTCTGCCTGTATGTACACCTCCACTGCAGACCAGAAGAGGGTGCAAGATCTCACTATAGATGGTTGTGAGCCACCACGTGGTTGCTGGGAATTGAACTCAGGACCTCTAGGAAAACAGTGAGTGCTCTTAGCCGCTGAGCCATCTCTCCAGCACGGAGGCTGCCCTTCTGCTCATGTGGAGTTAGCGCCCTTGATGTTACAGGAAAGACTCTAGGTTGTCATCTCACTCTAGTGCAACCAAAAATGCAGCCCAATGTCCAACAGATGATTGCCACAGGGTGGAAGAAGGTTGAGAGGCTTTGTCACTCATTTCCAGGAAACCCGGGAGCATGTGCCTTGCTAGAGCACAAACCAGCCTTTGCTTCCCTCAAGCCGCTGAGGAGAAGACAAGGGCAAATGCCCCCTCCTTACACCCAAGCCACCTTCATTATTTGCCATCACGGCGCCGCAGGTAGTGGGAATGGTCGAGCATGGCAAATCAGAAATAAAGCCTGCCCACAGGTTCTCGTTTCCAGAACTTACTTCAGCCAGCAAATGGGGAGTTGGTGAACGTGAGCTACCCTCACTGTGCAGCGAATTGCTTAGCAGTACCGTTGAGATCCGGGAGAAGGTTTAGACATGCACATCCAAGCACAGAACTCGGCTGTATCTGGGGCCAGTGGGGAAGTCTGCTCTTCCCTCCATCGTGCACAGCTTCCAGCCATTGTCACCGATCACAAATTAGCCTGCCTTCTTTCGGGAAGAAATCTCCTTCAGTGATTTTCCAGCAGTGCCTCCTGTCGACCAGGAATCGCTCTGTGTGACTTGCAGTAGAATAAGCTCCACATGGAGCCCTTTGCTGTAGAGAGGTGGTTTCTGGAGTCTCTGAAGTCCAGTGTTAAAAGCCCTGACTCTCCAAATGTCACCAGCGTTCATTAGGCCACAGGGGCAGCACCGCCAGAGAGCACTGGAATAGGAAGAATGAGTTTGGATTTCATTGAAATTTTGAATTTTCTTTGTCAGGAAAGAAAAAAACTCCCTCTCCTCCCTTAGGTTTAATGTCTAGAGAGGTGTGAGATAAACTGGTGAGAGACTGTTGGCAAGAAACAAGAAAGACGGGATCTGGATAGGCTCAGCCTAGAGAGCATTCACGTGCAGAGCTCTGGGTTCCAATGATCTTACTATCACAGCCAAAAGACAGGGAGAGGAGGAGAGAAAACAGGAAGGGAGGGGGAAGAGAGGGAGGGGAAGATAAGAAGAGAAGAGAGGCAAAGAGAAGAGGAAAGGGGAAGAGATGGGAGGGGAGAGGAGAAGTGAGAAGAGGAGAGGAGAAAAAGGGGAAAAGGGAGAGAAGGGAAGGGAGGGAAAGGGAGGGGAAAGGAGGGGGAGGCAGGGGAAACCAGGTCAATGAGATGGTTCGCAGGTAAAAGCGTTAACCTGAAAACCTAAGTTTTGTCCTCAGAATCCATGTTTAGGTGGAAGAAGAAAACAGATTCTATAAAGCTGTCTTTTGACTTCCATAGGTGAGTGGTGGCACATGTACCCTCTGATTAATAATAATAATAAGTTTAAATGCTTAAAATATCCAAAGATTAAAGAAAAAAATTTTAAATCCAAGTATATGCTGGAGTTCACAGAAAATCATTGACTCAAAACCTGACTAAAATTTGAAGCTCTTTACCCTTTTAGTAGAGGAAGGATGGGAAGTGGGAAAGGGGCATTTGTGGGTAAACAAATGACTTTCAGGAAAGATACGCTAGCTTCATGAGTGTTTGTTTGGGAGATTCTTGTCCAGTGCCAGCTTCTGGTCTCTGATGAGGGCCTCAGTTTTCCCAGGCTGGGAAGCTCCCCAGGGACTGGACTGTGGAAAGTGAATTTGAAAGACTCTAAATGCATTTCTGATGCCTGTCAGCTCTAAATGCATTTCTGAGGCCTCTCAGTATTACATACCTCTCTCCTGGAGACGTGACAGTCATCCACACACGAATGTTGGGAACTTTCCATTATGTCCCTGAGTCTTTGTAAATGTTCTATTGAATAGGGGCAAGATAACCCTTAGGTGTTGACTCAGCTCCTGGTGTTTTGACTCAGTCCCTGGGAAAAGGGGCAAAGTGACCCACAGAGGCTCCCTCTTACCTCACTCGATCACACAACCATTCTCTTACCCTGACACAGACCAATCACTGCTAGTAGCCCTTTAAATAAGCCAGTCCAATTAGTTGGAACAACCCTCAGGCTCCCTCCTTGTTTCTATGGCTTTTTGCTTTAAAAGGTGGGCTATAATAGCTATCAATGTCTTTCTGGCTTCTCGAATGCTGAAGGACCCTGTCGCGACAGAATTAATAAAATCCTCATGCTTTTGCTTCGACTGTGGTGTCTGGACGGTGTCTTGAAGCAACTCTTCCCTAGAGCTTGGACTCCTAGTCCAACAAATTCTTTTCATCAGAGAAGGTGACTTTAGGAAAAACACATTGTATGTTCACATGTGTGCATAGATGAGCGAGTGGGAAATGTGTACATGCATACACACATGCATACACACAGAGAGGAGAGGGAGGGAGGGGGAGAGAGAGCTGTGATGACGAAGACTCTTGGTTTCAACCTTGATTGGATCTGTGAATCTTGAACTAAAGGTCATGCCTTTTGGTATGACTGCAAGGGCATTTCCAGACAGAGTTAACTTCCAGCAGCAGCGCACTTATGAGGAAATCCGAAAGAGAGAAGGGCTGCTTACATATGCCTGCCTCCAGTTCTTGCTAGGAACTGTGGCTATCCTATTGACATTCTTTGCCAGGGAAGACTGGAGATCAGCCACTCTCTCAGAATTCTTTGGACCTTCAGTACCAGACTGGGACAACTGAGCCATCAAACCTCATGGACTAGGCAGCAGCTACCTGTTTCCAGCCTCTCCAGCATGCAGATGGTCATTGTGGTCTGGATTCTTCCAGGCTTGAGGTTCATCTTTCAATTGAGTGGAGTATGGAAATTGGGTGAGTCTAACACTTGCTTAGAACTAAAGATCATGAGGATATAAAAGTTTGAATTGAGTGGGAGCGAAGGGGAGGAATTCCGGGCGAGTTCTCAGACCATATTAGGTAAGTGTTGTACTCTTTGCTGAGCTGCTGCCATGCCCTGTAAACCGTTCTCATGGACTACAGGCCCAAAGTTATGCTGTTGGATCTAGGGACACATAAGTGGTTCCAATCTCACAGTCAGAGAGCCAAGCTTCTGCTATTTCTTTGGTTCATACATCAGCTAATATACCCTTTTATCTTCCAGCTTGTAGCACACGCTTTCAATCAGTGTTAATGCTTCTGGCAGTAATTTTATTTAGACATTGAGATGGTTGACCTTTTGTCCCTTTGTTCTGATTGGGAAATCTTCTGACATTGAGTTCTTACTTATGCTATTTTCTTTTTTGCAGCACCCATTATTTTATTGAGACTCAACACATAAAATGCGAACACATCTTACCATGCGGTCACTTTGGTCACATACAGTCTAAAGCCAACAGCAAATACTCCACGTTACACGCAATGAACAACGAGATAAAATAACCAAGATTAGGCACACTCTTTCCCACAATGTACGTGTACCCCCTTCAGGAGTTTATCTCAGGGAATGCCATGCCCCACTATGGCCATGTGGATTAGCTCTTTGCAGCCATGGTGTCCACAGAATAGCAAGCACCGCGTGGGAGAATATTAAGCTGTCTTGCCATCTCTGTGAGAGATACAGAGAAGGTCAATCCGATACTGATCTTAGTGATAACCAGAATCTGCTTCCGTGAAGCTTACATTCAGCTGCCAAGGACATTCAAAAGCCCCTCCTAAATATCAGGGCTGTGACATTTTTAGTCATGTGTCAAGGGCTTGTCACACAGTACTGTTCAAGTAAGCTTTTAATAACTTCAACTTCCTATACTTCTAAATCCCAAGGTCTTTTCCTTTCCAGAGCTCCCCACATCAGTATTCCATCAGAGAAATCTAATGAGACAGAGAGCTTTGCAAAGATTAGCCAAGAACTAGTGGGACAAGACTGCTCATGGAACCCAGGCCAAGTTCCCAGAGAAGGAAGCTGGACTCTGCCCTTCCCGTTCCTTTCACTGCTTTAGTTCCCAGGGATCTTGGGCTACCCATTGTTTATTCAAAAATCTCTGTCATGGAGCCAGAAGGAGGTCTGTCCTCTGAACAACTGTCTTCAGAAAGCAAACTACCTGGTTCCCAGCTTCTATAATGCGGGACTTGCACAGGGTAAGTCATCACTAAGCTAACAGATCTCTTCTCCAAGGTTACTGTGGACTGGATAATTTCCATACTCCACTCAACTGGATTAAGAAACACCTAAGGGGACCGTCAGGACAGCTTAGTAGGTAAAGGCACTTGTTACCAAGTCTGGAAACCTGTTTCAGCCCCAGGGCCCACATGATGAAGGAGAGAGCTGACTTCACCAAATTGTCCTTTGACCTCTGTACATACATGGTGGCCATGCACAACACACACACACACACACACACACACACACACACACGAAAGAGAATAAAAGTTAAAAGGGAGAATAGAAGTTAGGTGTAATTTTAAAAACCATGAAATAATCCTATACTTTGGGAAACCATTTCTGGTGACAATCTCTGGAAAGAAGCCAAGTCCAAAACCAGGGACATGGTAAATACTCTTTCAGTGGGAATGTGAGGCACCATCCCAGAGAGAGGGACAACCTCTTTTCCTTTCTTTTACAAACACGAAAGAAACTCCCTGTAAGCTCCCATAAGTAGTGCGCCGTCTCTCACTGCGAGCCTGGGACAGGCCATGGACTTCCGTCCGCACAGCAGGCCTGCCGTCGGGCAGATCTGTCTCGTGTCCTTACCCCTGGCACTCTTCAGCTGCGTGATCCTTGACAAATTATTTAGCCTTGCCAAGGCCCAAACTCAGCACTTCCACAATGCACCCAATTAGTAGCCATTGTCTCATGGAAAGACAGCTGTGACAAACAAATAATTTCTAAAAGGAGTGAAGCCCAGAATGTTCAGAGTGGACTCCAGCCGTAACCACAGCCATCATCCGGAACACTGCAGACTATCTTTGGGTTTCCTAAGTTCTCCAAACTTTCCTTTTCCTTCTTGTTCCCTGTAAATTACTTTAAATTGCTAGATAGCTAAGGATGGCCTTGAACTTCTGACCCTCCTTCCCACACCTCCAGAGGGCTGAAGTCACAGGCATGTGACAGTCTATGTGGAACTCGGCATGAACGTAGATCTTCACAAATGTTGGACAAGCAATTGACCAACAGAGCCCCAGCCCCACTCCGCTGCTCCAGACACGAGATGGAGACGCCCCTGATCTGGGTGTGTGCTTGGTTCAGTGGTTTGGTTTGAAGGCAAGCATCTGCCTGCATCCACTGTGAGAGAGGAATCTCCAGTGTATGCCTACTCTCCAGCTGCAGGAAAGGACAAGGGAGGCCTGGGGCCTTGGGAGCCCTCCAAAACCCTAGCAGCAAAGTAGCAGATTTCATGAAGGAGGAGATGCTGGCAGGTCTATACCAGCACGCCATAGTCACTGTCCCTGTGGCCCAACACCGCTCTCTCATTTTCCAAACCCGAGGAAAAGAAAAGACACAAAACCAGCACAGACTCTGCCAAGAACACATCTCCAAACGCCCACCCACTTTCAAAGAAAGCCAAAAGGCTGCGCATTTGGCAGTATGAAGATAAAACACCCATTTTTCAATAGAATATTTTACCTCTTTACTAAGATGTTGAACAGCATGTATTTATTTACTTCTTCTTGTCCTTCCTACTTCCCAAGGACCTGGATGTGGCAATATTAGGAAGATGGCCTTGGGTTTTAATCTGCCACGGAAACCCAGGGCTGTGATTTATTACAAACACAGTGTTGGAAGTGAGAAGGAATGGGCTCGTGTAAACATAACACCATTAGCTGAAGCAGCCGATTAAAATAACAAACAATATATTAGATATAAAATCAAATCTGCAGTTGTATCTTAATGTAACGGTAGGAAAACATAATCATTTCCACTCAATGAGAGCACTTTATTACAGCAAAGTTAATTTGTGTTTATCTACATGTTTGACATCAACACAAACTCAAACACAAGCTTCCTAAGATGAAGCTTATTACCATAGGATTTGGGTCAAATTCGCACAGAACAAAAACTCAGTTGGTTTTTCAGAAGGAGCATATTTTATGTCACACCTTACTAAGGTTTAATTCTTTTCTCATCATTCCTATAGCACAGCCGTAAAAGGGTACAACCAAATTATAAACATCAAGGCAACACTCACAGCTGATAGCTGGGGAAATTTGTGTACAGCAGAGACTTTGCATACATGGGTGATGAGGCTTCGCACGAGGGCCCTCACTTTAGTCTGTGTGAGTGCTCACTGGCACTAGACCTTCATCACCATCATAGTGTCTTGATAATAAGCCGAAAGTGGGCGGGCACTTGCTTTCAAATTACACAAGTATTAGTTGCCAATCGGTGGTACTTAAGAGTGTGTCTTCTCAGATTTGGAGATGTTAACTTGTTAATTCAGGCTGAAATGTATTTACATATAAATATTCTGGGCAGATATTGGCACACAATGTCAAATCACTACATTTCTTTCCTTCATCTCCTTTCTGTTTTAAAAATGCATTCCTTTAATTTTTAATATGAGACAGGCTCGTCTATCCCAGACTGGCCTCAAACACGCTACGTAGCCAGATCTTGAACTTTGGCTTCTGCCTCCACCTCCCACTTGCTGAGATTATAGCCATGCCTCACCTCATCTGACTCATTCAGCTCTGGGAATGAACTGGGCCATCATGCATGCTGGGCCAGCATCTCCTGGATGAGCCATACCCCAGCCCCAGGCTGCAGGGCCAGCATCTCCTGGATGAGCCATACCCTAGTCCCAGGCTGCAGTTCTATGTGGCCTGTTGATTTGGATTTGTCTTTTTATATCCCTTCTTACTTATGCCAGGCACACAATGACCCTTGGTCCTCATGCACATCTGTGAGAGAGCTTCGGCGCTCAGGATTGAACATAGGGTAACTGAGGCTGTCTCTGCTCAGACCCAAAGACAGAGACCTAGAAATCTGTTGATTCAAAAACCACACTTGCCATGACCACAGTTTACCAGATTTCCTTAGCGATTTATCTAATATCCAGTCATGGTGCCTTCCTGCACCCCCCCATTGCCCTGAATCAGCCCCGCCTTACGCCTGCTGCCTCCCTGGCCTGTGTGCTGTGAATGAACCCGAGAGAACTGGTATCTCCACATCCTATGCTTCTCCGTCTCCATCAACTCCTTGCCTTCAGCATTTGATTCACCGCCCCCAAAGGCAGAGCGAAAACAAGGGCCACTTTTCATAATGTGAAGATCTTAAAAATGTTTGGCCACTATTCTTCTAAGGCTGTCTCCTTCTCTCTGGGTGCTGGCTACATGACAATCCTCCACCCTGGGCACTCAAGACAGGAGTCAGTCTAAGATCCTTACCATCCTGGCCTCCTACAGAGTCCTTTCCGATGTAAAGTGTATCTCTTTAGAGAAATTTCTTTTAACTGTTTCTGTCTCAGTCTCACCAATGTCATTTTATTTCCGAACAACATAGCATGAGAAATGGACATCAAGCCATGTGACTTCTTCCTTGCCTTATGCCAGGGACTCCATTGTTCTGAGATCAGCACCCAATCATTACTTAGGTAACAGCTCAGCTGACCTACTCAGCCCTTTTGCTCACAGCTTCACTTCTGCAAAGATAAAATCCTCCAAAGTTCAAAGCCACTTGTAAGTACTAGACACACCCTACGGCTCAAAGGCCCTAGAGGACGTGACTCGAGTTTCTTCTGCTAAATTACACTGAACATTGCTCTGTCCTTCACTCTTAAGTGCCCCATTGCCAAATTCTGCTAATCTTGTCGCTTAGCCTAGCAACCGCATCACACGAGTACTTTCCGAATACACACGGAATGATCTTCAAGACTAGCCATATGCTGGTCCACTGTGGATAAAACTGTCCGCAAAGGAATGTGTTGGACCCCCAGATCCACATGTAATTAGGCCACCAAGTGAGACTGAATTAGCCCCAGAATATATTTATCCTACAAGGCGGCATTTGCCATCCTTCACATGTACTATCTGCCGCTTCTTTGTCTGTCTTCTGCCATGGAAGAAGCATAGGGGAGGCCTCCCCATCCGCCAGCCCTGTGCTTTTGGACTCTTCAGCCTCATAAGTTTCTGTTGCATAGGACTCCTCCAGTACGAGGTCCTCTGACCCAGCCTCACAAGAAACCAGGGCCCGAAACACAGGCTTCTGACTAGAGTGTATGAAATGAGGAATAGGATCATGAAGGAAATGGGAGCTCTCCAAAAATACACAGACATTTAGCAACTCCTGAACACTCAAGAGGTTAATAAGAATTAAAATTGGAATTTAAAAGTATATCGAGACAGATACGAGTGGAAACACATGCATTACTTCCTTTTTTTTGAAACAAAGGAACCTACAAAAGCAACTTAAGGAGAGGTTTAATCTGGCTCACAGTATGAAGCTACAGTCCATGCTGGTGGGGAAGTCACAGAGGCCAAAGCTTGAGGCAGCTGTTTGCATTGCTTCTCCAGGCTGGAAGCAGAGAGAGATGAACGACCAGCTTTCTTTCTCTTCCGGTTCAGTTTGGGCCTCCATTCCATGAGATGGCACTGTCCACATTTAGGACGGGTGTTCCTACCTCAATTCTTTCAGGGTAGAAGTTTCCTCACAGACAAGGCCAGAGGTTTGTTTCCTTGGTGATTGTACATCCCATCAAGTGACAATCAAAAGTAATCATCGCGTGACTTCCATGGGAGCCAGTAAGAGCAGCTCTGAAGACAGCAAAACAACCCCAGCAAACACTACATTGCTCCTCAAGGAGCTGGAACTCAGCCCAAAGTTAGGAAGGAAATAACAAAGGCCAGAGCAGAAATAGATATAAGAAAAGATCAGCAAAACTAAAACAAACAACCAAAAATAATAATAAAAATAAAAAACCTGAGAAAAAGGATCAACAAAACTAAAATATAGATCAGCTCAACTAAGAATATTTTTAAAACAAACGATATTAACAAATCCTTATGCTAAAAAAGAATTGGCCCAGATAATAAACAGCAAGCCAAAGAAATAAACAGCAAGCCACAGCAATTAGACCGGACACTCAGGCTGCCTAAAAGGAGAGGAAGAGTGGTTGACACGCACAAGCCTACAAAGATGGACTCTTAAAAAAATGGAAAAATCTGAACAAATCTACAACGAAAGACACTGAGTTAGTAAAACAAACAAGGACTCCCTTCAAAGAAATAGCCTACAGCTGATGGCCTCCTAACTAAATTCTACCAGTTTTTTAAGATGAATTCCACTGGTGCTGATCTCAGTTGATGGAGTATTTGCCTGGAGTGCACAATGCTCTGAACCCCATACCCAGCACCATATGAGCAGGGCATGGTAGTGCATACCTGTAATGCCAGAGCTTGGGAGATGGAGGAACAAAGATCAAAAGCCCAAGGTCATTCCTAGCACATCACAAGTTCAAGGAAAGCCTGGGATACTTGAGTACCTGTCCCAAGAAAAAAGAATTGTCCTCCTTTTAAAAATCTGTCAAAACTGTGAGACTGGGTGGGGTGGGGGCATCAGAGCTAGAAGCCTAGGGGAGGGGAGAATGTGGGGTCATATAATATATACTTTCATTCGGACAGGATGAATGGCTTCTGGGAATAAAATGTATCATATGGAAACTGGAGTTAATGGTGATGTCTTGTGTGGTGGTTCATCTTCATTATCGATTTGACATGATTTAATATCAAAGCTCTGGACCTGTCTGTGTTTCCAGAGAGGCTGATTAGAGTTGGGAAAACCTACCTTGAGTGGGAGCTGGGACCCAAGACTAAATAAAAGAGGAAGGTGAGGTGAGCATCAAACATCCGTTACCTCCCTGCTTCCTGTGTGTAGGGGTCATGTGACCTACACTCTGCTGCAGTGCCTTCTCCATCACAATGGACCATACTCTTAAAAGTGTGAGCTGACATAAGCACTTCTGTCTTGGTTAGGAGATTTTTATTGCTGTGAAAAGACACCATGACCATAGCAACTAAAATTTTTAAATTAACTTTATTTTCATTTATTTAACATACCGACCACAGTTTCCCCTCCCTCTTGTCCACCCGCGTGTCCCCCATCTCAGCTCCTCCACCATCTCCATTCAGAAAGGAACAGGCCTCCCGTGGGCTTGCACAAAGCCTGGCACATCAAGTTGAGGCTGGACCTATCTCCTCCCCTTGCAGCAAGGCTGGGAAAGGCAATCCAGCATGGGGACCAGGTTCCCAAAAGCCAGCTAAGTGCCAGGGACAGGTCCTGATCTCACTGCTAGGAGCTTTACAAAGATACCAAGCTACACAACTGTCACACACATGCAGAGGGCCTAGGTTGGTCCCATGCAGGCTCCCTAACTGTTGATCCAGAGTCCTTGAGCTCCCACGAGCCCAGGTCACCTGTTTGTGTGGGTCCCCCCCCAACATATCATGACTCCGCCTTGCTCTCTTGCTCATATAATCCCTCCTCTCTTTCTTCAGTAAGACTCCCAGAGCTCAGCCCAGTGCTTAGCTGTGGATCTCTGCATCTGCCTCCATCAGTTACTAGATAGAGCATCTCTGATGGCAATTAGGGTGGTCACGAATCTGATTACAGGAGAAGGTCAGTTCAGGCACCCTCTCCACTATTGCTAGGAGTCTTAGCTGGGATGGTGAGAGCTTCCCTGGCACCATGTTTCTCCCAAATTCCAGGTTATCTCTTTTTTTATTCTCCCCTTCATCCTGCCCCCAACCCACCCAACCTGATCCCTCATGTTCCTATAACTCCACTCTCACACCAACCCCCACTTTACCCAGGAGAGCTCTTCGATGTCCCTTTCCCAGGGCAATCCATGTGTCTCTGGGCCTCCTTATGACCTAGCTTCCCTGGGGCTGTGGCTTGTAGGCTGGTTGTCCTTTACTTTATGCCAGCTCTTAATATTCTCTCTTTACTCTGTATGATTATTATGTGACAAGGGGGACGTTGTTTTCGATCCAGTCTATTTGGTGTTCTGTAAGCTTCTCGTATCGCCATAGGCATATCTTTGTTTAGTTGGGAAAGTTTTCTTCTGTGATTTTGTTGAATATATTTTCTGTGCTTTCGAGTTGAACTTCTCCTTCTTCTATCCCTGTTATTCTTGGGTTTGGTCTTTCCATGGTGCCCCCTATTTCCTGGATATTTTGTGTTACGGTTTTGTTAGATTTAATGTTTTCTTTGACTGATGAGTCTATTTCCTCTATTGTATCTTCAGTGCTTGAGATTCTCTCTTCCATCTCTTGTATTCGGCTGTTCATGCTTTCACTTGTGGTTTCTGATCATTTTCTCATAATTTCTACTTCTATAATTCCCTTGGTTTGTGTTTTCTTTATTGTCTCTATTTCGATTTTCAAGTCTTGAAATGTTTCTTTCGTCTGATTGCTTTTTCTTGGTTTTCTTTAAGGGATTTATTGATTTCTTCCAATTTTTTGTTTGTCTTTTCCTTGATTTGTTTGAGGGAATTTTTCATTTACTTTTTAAGGGTCTCAAACATTCTCCTAAAGTTATTTTTTAGGTCATTTTCTTCTACTTATCTATATTTGGGTGTTCAAGTCTTGCTGTCATAGTGCCACTGGTTTTTGTTGGTGTTGTGTTGCTCTTTGTGGTGCTGCGTGTGTCCTTACCTTGTCCACCCATTTTTCCCTCTGATTGGGGTAGTTGGGGCTGTGTCTCTGGTGATCAACAGTCCAGGCGCCAGTGGATCTAAGACTCAGATAGTTACTCCTCATGGTGCAGTCAGGGCCACAGTTCCAGTCACCCCAGAGGTCATTTGGTGTTCCTGGAGGTTGCTCTGCAATCTTGGGGGTCATTAGGCCCTGCTCCCACAGAGGTTGCTTGCTTGGGGCTACTCCCACTGAGATCGCTGCCTTGGGCCTGCTCCAGCAGAGGTTGCTGGCTCAGGCCTGCTCCAGCAGAGGTTGCTGGCTCAGGCCTGCTCCACCGGAGACTGCTGACTCATGGCTGCTCACTCAGAGGTCACTGATTCATGCCAGGTCCTGCAGAAGTCTCTGGCTCAGGCCTGCTCCCTCAGCAGTGACTCCCTTGTACCTGCTCTTGTGGTGGTCATTGCCTCAGGCCTGCCCCAGCTGAGGTCACTGTCTCAGGCCTGTTCCCACAGATGTCCCTGGCTTGGGCCTGCTCCCACGGAGGTCCCCTTAATATTCTTTCTTTATTCTATATGTTTAATGTTTTGGTTACTATGTGGCAGGGGACTGTTTGGTATTCTGTAAGCTTCTTGAACCCTTATAGGCATGTCCTTCTTCAGGTTGGGAAAGTTTTCTTCTATGATTTTGTTGAATATATTTCCTGTGTCTTTGAGCTGGGATTATTCTCCTTCTTCTATCCCTATTATTCTTAGGTTTGCTATTTTCATGGTGTCCCAGATTTCCTGGGTGTTTGTGTTAGGAATTTATTGGATTTAACATTGTCTTTGACCAATTAATCTATTTCCTCTATTGTATCTTCAACACCTGAGATTCCTTATTCCATCTCTTGTATTCTGTGGTTGATGCTTGCATCTGTAGCTCCTGTTCACTTCCCCAGATTTTCCATTTCCAGAATTCTCTCTATTTTTGTTTTCTTTATTGCTTCAATTTCAATTTTAAAATTTTGAATCATTTCCTTCAACTGTTTGATTGTTGTTTTTTTTTTTCTTGATTTTCTTGAAGGAATTTACTGATTTCTTTGGATTTTTGTTTGTCTTTTCTGCAATTTCTTTAAGGGGCTTTTTCATTTCCTCTTTAAGGGCTCCTATCATCTTCATAATGTGATTTTTAAGGACATTTTCTTGTGCTTCAGCTACACTGGAATGTTCGGGTCTCACTGTTCTAGGATCACTGGGTTCTTGTGGTGCCATATTGCCCTTCCTGTTATTGAATGTAGTCTTATGCTGGCATTAACTCATCTGTTCTTCCAACTGGTGTGATCTGTGCCTGTGCCTTTGTAGTCTGCTGTGGTTGCAAGGGAGGGTTGGCTACAGAGAGGATAAACAAAACAGTTTCATGGGGTTGGGTGGCAGAGTGGGTCTTGGGGGAAGCCAGTGAGGGAGTGGTACAGCCTTGGGGTATGTCTCTCACCTGTCTGCTGGCTGCTGGAGACTTACCAGCAGTGGAGTTCCACCAGAATTGGGGGCACAGCCAGTTGCCTTGCTTGTGCTCACAGAGAAGGGGGTGAGTCACGGAATGTGACCTGGGGTTTAGGGTCTTGTCTTTGGGGGCAGTTCAGCTGGGAACCCAGTTACTTACCTGTTCTTCCAACTGGTGTAGGATGTGCCTGTGCCTCTTTAGTCTGCTGGGGTTGCAGTGGGGAGGTAGCTGGCCACTGGGAGGATGACCAGGTTCATTTGGTTGGGCGGCTGAGTGGCTCTTGGGGGAACAGAGTCCAGTGGGTTGTGGCAGTGGTGGAGTAGCCTGGAGACAGGTCTCTCACCTGCTTGCCATGGTAACTCTTACAGAGTAAAACGTTTAATGGAGGTGGCTCACTTAGAGTTTCAAAGGTTCAGTCCATTATCATCGGGGAGCATGGCAGCTTGCAGGCGGATGTGGTGCTGGAGCCGAGAGAGTCCTACATCTTGCAGGCAGTAAGAAGTTGACTGACAGTCACATTGAGGGGAAACCTGAGCCAAAGAGACCTCAAAGCCTGCCCCCGCAATGACACGCTTCCTCCAACAAGGCCACACCTCATAATAGTGCCACTCCCTTTGGGGGGGGCCACTTTCTCTCAAACCCCCACAACTTCCTTTCTTCACTCTCTTATGCTGAGTATTTTTGTCAAACTAATTTAAAGGAATGTGTGTATATATACATGAAAATTACAAAGTAATTCAGCATACATACAAGGATGCAAGGTGATGGATATATTAATTATATTTATTTAATCATTCCATAATGTGTATCTAAATTAAAAGATCAGTGTATACCAAAAATATATCTTATTTTTATTTGTTAATTATACCCTAATGAAGCTGAAAATAACCACTCCTACACTCATAGCTCTTCTCCCCGAAGTAAACCCAACCTCCCCTTGAGCCCCACTCCTCTGGAACTCCTCATGCCCTGTCTCACAGAGGATAGCTTCCCTGTTTCCTCCAAAACAGACCTGGCTTCCTAAGACTATCTTCATTGTGGCTTCATGGCTCATTTGTAAGGCTCCAGAGAAGCCATGGGGATCTTTCCTGTCCAAATCCCAGTGCCTTGTGTGGTGTCTAAAACACAGCCCAGCACTGTTAATAAATTCTAGTGTGCTGAGATTTTGCTTGCCATTATGAAGTGTGAAAGAACTCCATTTACTAGGCATCTCCTCCCTGTTTTCTCTGGGTTTTGATAGCTTCTCCTATGGGCTGTAATGCCACTGAGTGCAAAGATTTGACCTAGGATGGAGACAAAGCAAAGATGACGAGGAGACATATTGCTGAGTTCATGAGTTCAATTTCAAGTCATCCTTAGCTACAAAAAAAAAAAAAAATCTCAAGACAAGCCATGGAGACATGAGACCTTGCCCAAAAAGAACAGAGAGAAAGTACCACAGGACCATGATGTAAACACTTCCCCTGCAGGAGAAGGTAGATCTATACTGTGTGGCCATTACTCTCTACGAAGAGAAATCACTCATTTTGCAGGCTGCATTCCTGCAAACAGAAAACAAAAGTTTATGATCGTTTACTTTATGCAGAGTAAGTGCGTATCTATCCTAATCTTTTCTCAAGACATTCTGGGATTTGCTTTCAGACATTCCCTGCCTCGAAAACTCAAGGTCCCTAATGATGACTGTGATTGTCCTCTCTACTTCTCTCTCTCTGTCTTGCCCAACACTGACTGGTTTCCTTTGTCACCAGAGTGTGTGACAGTGAGCCACAGGCTATGCAGCTATGAAGAGGAGCTAGCCACCCGCCCAGGGGGCCCTCCTGTGTTGTTTTGCTTGGTAACACACATTTACTGTGCATTCAGGAAATCAGACTTTTGAGTTTAGATTTTTGTTGTTGTTTTTAAGACATTGGTCTTTTCCATGAATTTTTCTTTAAGAATCAAAAAGACAGTGCAAGCCTGCTTGTCTGTGGGAACATGACAGATTGTCCCACACAAATGTGTGTTTCCTTCCTCCCATTTTATTCCCTCCCTAAAGTAACACAATGTTTTCCAATTGTTGATTTTAAATGCAGCATAAAGGGTTGCCCCGAAGTTGCAGCTGAAAACTTACCGCCACACATTTTCTCAGAAGCCACATCCTGCCATTGATTTTCACAGAGAACTCCCTATTGATTCCAATAGGGACTTCTCCCCATAAATCGATGGCAGGATATAGCTGGTGACATTAGGAACAGATAAAAGACCTTTGCGTTAACTCTTAGCGCAACTGAAATTTAGATGTAAACTCACTTAACAAAAATTGGCTTTCAGGAGTTCATCAAAAAAAAATTTTCAAAATGCTTTCACTGCCAGTGTCAATGTAAATGTGATTTCTTATGCCAAGTCATTATTTCCTTGTTTTCTCTTTCATTTTTCACGTTTGTCAAAACCATATTCTCATTACTACTTCTGATAGATTTTAAAACTTTGAAAACAAGACTTTGCAGTCTCTGCCCTCAGACAGCATAATCCCTAGTAAGGAAGAAAGATGGGTACACAGATAAATCCAGCACAAACCGGGAGAAGGGCTTGAGTGTTTCCCACGCTGGGGTATAAAGACATCCCTCCATAGTTCTTGTGTATAGAGCTATACAAAATGGATCTTTTAAAATTAAAACTTAAATGTAAACTTTGTTTTGATCAGGGTTTTGTAATGTTGTCCTGGGCTCATGTGTTCCTGTTGTCTCGGCCTCTTGAGCAGCAGGGGCAGAAAATATGCCCACAGCTGTCTCCAATCCCAAATATTATATAACACTGTGTATTTTTGACCCAGTGCATTCATTGGTGGTGTGCATACTTCAAGAATCAGGAAAGGAATTGCCTGCTGGCATTCTAAGTGTTAGTAGCATGGCCTCACCTTCCAATCTTCACAGAGTGCTCTAGTTTGAACCTGCTGCCTATCATCTCTAAGACAAGCTTTCCCTGACATGTCTAAAAGCGACCACCACCTGTGAAGACTAACCTTAAACTCTGCTCAGAGGTGGGATGTAGAACCGAAGGACAGGAGGACTTTGATGTTCTGATCTGGGGTTCAGATCTTGAAGGTTACAGGACTTTCTGTCTACAGATAATTGCAGGGGGCAATTATCCCCAAAGTCACCTGAAGCATCACAGATGGGTCTTCTGCTATCCTCCAAGACTGTGGGTTCTATTCACTCTTCCCTTTCTGGACTTGTTGAATGTTGGTGTCTGTTTTCCCTCTGTCTTCCTTCCTGCGGTCATCAGTTGCTGGGTGGTTTTGTCCTTCATCAGCTCTTATGAAGGTCTACCCAAGAGTATCTGGTCTCCAGCTCTTTCTTAGAAAGTCATTTTTTCAAATCAGTCAACAAACATTTCTTTTTGTCTGGGTCAACTCTGTGAGTCAAGCAAAAGGCTGAATACTATGGATATAATGAAGAAATCTCAAGAAGGAATGGTAGCAGCTCCTATCATCACGCTAGGTGGGTTCCCTGTGTGGGATGAGAGTAACCACCCTGACTCAAATGTGTTGACAAATCTGGGCAAACATAACCACATTAAAGTCATCTCAGAGGCTTCTTTTCTCTGAACGACTTAGGACATGACTTGGAAACATTTTTCTAATTAGTTAAGGATCATTTAGGGCTGATTCATGTATATTTGAACTTGACATTAATCACAGTCAGACATGTTTAATGAGCAATCATTAAAATTTGATATAACCAGGCTTCAACTGATATGATCCACACCAAAGGAGACACAATGGATAAGCTTTGTTCTTGGGAGATAAAAAGTCTGAGCAACAGTCTGAAGAGAGATCCTATCAGTCTGATGTTTAGAAATTGATCTGTTTAAAGCTTTATGTCCTTCCTTTATATTTTTTCCTATCTTCAAAAAAAAATCCAAGTAACAAATCTCAGACCTTGCACCTAATAATGGGCTTCTGGATGGGAAACCTTAAACCCAGGAAATGACTTTGAACACAGGCAAGCTCACAGCTAATACATTTCAGATCCTTGATTCCCAATGCTCACATTACAAGCTGAGTGAGGTAGTTTAGCACAATGCCAGCACTGAAGAAGCAGAGGAGGCTCTCTGAAACTCACAGGCCGGCTAGTTCTGGCCAATCGGTGAGCTCCACGGTCAGTGAGAGACCGTGCCTCACAAAACAAGGTGGAGAGTGATCAAGGAACACATCCTGTGTTGATGTCCAGCCATTACACAAAGAAGTACACGCCAAGTGCATGGCACCTGCACACACACAGACACATCAACACTTACCCACATGAACACATACACGTCACACAAACACATTTACTCTCACCTTCATGAACGCAGATACACACCACACACAAGTGAACATGTGCACACATGCACACACATGCTCGCTGAGCGAAAAGTGAGGATAATCATATGCCTCCTTGTCCTCATCACACAAGAATTGAAGTTCAAAGAGCCCATATTTCCTTCCTCCCAGAAAAACTCTGTGCTTGTTCCAATCCTTCTGGCTTCCTGCTGTTGTCCTGAGGGGTAGGCACCTACCTGCTCTTTCTTCATATTTTAAAAATTCTTTTTCTATATTTTTGAGATTAAATACAATTACACCATTTCCCCTTTCTCCCTGCAAATCCTCCCATGTACCTTCCATGCTCCCTCTCCAATTCAGGATCTCTTTGCATTAATTGTTGTCACATACATAGATGTATATGTGTATGTATTCCTTATATACAACCTCCTCAGTCTGGATCATGTTACTTGTATGTATGTATGTTTGCAAGTCTAACCATTTTAGATTGGATAACCAACTGATATACTTCTCCCTGGGGAAGACTGTTTCTCCCACTCTCTGTGTTTCTTAAGTATCTGTAGTTCTTGTGTAGGGTTGAGGTCTCATGGGCTTTCCCCTGCACACATTAGCATGTCTGCTGTTGTCCTCAGTCAGCTTGTGTGTGGGCAGCCATGTCGGTGAGGCTTTATGGGTGCAGCTTCTGACATTCCTAGGAGACACAGCCTCACAGCAAACTCCCCGATCCTCTGATCTTAAAGCCTTTCTCTCCCTCTTCCACAGTGTTCTCTGATCCTTAGGTGATCCACAGTGATCCTTAGGCGTGGAAGTTGTTTTGCAAATGTATCCATTATACTGGGCTCCACAAGTTATGCACTTTGATTTGTTATAGCTTTCTGAAATGGTCTTCGTCTGTTGCAAAGAGAAGTTTCCTTGATGAGAGGTGGGGACTACACTTATCTAGGGGTACAAAGACAAATATTTAGAGTAGAGTTGGGACTTTGCTTGTTTGGAAAGGAGGTCATTGTAGATTCTTTTCTAAGATCCAGGACCTCATTCATACTGAGTAGTTGGCTAGTTTTCCAGTACAGGGATAGTTTCCTTCTTGTTGGGGTGGAGGAGGGGAATTGGTCTTAAATCCAATTAGAGAGCTATTGGTTTCTGCCAAGGTATGTATGCCTGTACTGTACCTTAGGGTTACCTTGCCATGCTGGTAGTAGTTGTGGTTCATAGGTGTTGAAGAAGAGCTGCTTGTTACATTTCTGGCTGCTCAACCCTGAAATAATCACACAGAAACCATATTATTTAAATCACTGTTTGGCCCATTTGCTCTAGCTTCTTATTGGCTAACTCTTACATCTTAATTTCACCCCTCTCCATTAATCTGTGCATCACCACAAGATCGTGGCCTACCAGCAAAGTTTTAGCATGTCTGTCTCTGGAAGCAGCTCCATGGCTTCTCTCTGACTCTGCCTTCTTTCTCCCAGCATTCAGTTTAGTTTTCCCTGCCTAGCTCTGTTCCCCTATAGCTCTGCTATAAGCTCAAAGCAGTTCGTTTATTAACCAATGATGTTCACAGCATATAGAAGGGAATCCTACAACACATGTGCATCATATTTGGTTAGGGCTGCTGGTTGCTTCCCTCTTTGGAAGTTGTACTCAGGGAGGAGGCTTTCAGCTCAGTTCCACCCCTGGACCCTCTGGCCCCATGTGTGAAGTGCATGGTGTCTTCAGCAATAGGGACTTATCCACTTCTAGGGATCCAACCAAGTCTGCTTCTTGAGCAAGACAGTTCATTTTTCCCTCCATCTCTCTGGGTCTGAAAACTGTATCTCTCTATCCAGAGCCACCCTCATCCCTTTACAGCCTAACATAGTGGTCCTGAACAAGCAAAGGAGACAGCCCTGCCTGCCTGCTTGCCAGGCTCATTGGAAGAGTAAGTGGGGTAGGGAATGATTGAGCTTTGTTTTCTGTTTTTGGAATTGTCTGTATTCAACCTCAGTCTTCTACTTTTGCGTACACATGTATGTACACGTGTATACACACAGACATACACAACATACCCTATACACAAGGAATTAGAAAAAGGTCATCCAGGATGTTGCTGCTGCCTCCCCTGGCTGTCCCTAGTCACCAACATAGGGTTGTTTGCTTGTTTTTTTTGTTTGTTTGTTTTTTTGGGAGGGGGGTTTCTGTTTGTTTGTTGTTTTTTTAAATACCTTTGGGAGTCATTGATGCCGCTGAGAATATCATCTGGTTTCTCTCCTGAGCCCTGGGTGGAATTGTGACACCTTCTCCTCTCCTAAAGTTGGATGTAGCCACAGAATAGGCTCTGCCCAGTAAAGGCAAAGGAGGCAGCATACCCTTCAGGTAGATGCCGTCAGAGGCATTTGCCATGTGCTCTCTTCTTTGTTTCTTCCACCAAAGTGAGCAGTTATACTGTCAGATGAGTCCTGGAGACTGGGTGTGGCTGAGACAAAAAGATAAATACATCAATAAGATGTACTCCTTGTTTCCTCTTCTTCTCCTCCTCCCCCCCTCCTTTTCTTTTTTTTAAACATTTCTAAAACTTAAACCGGGCACAGTGATTAATGTCTATCACTGCAGCAGTTACTTACAAAGCTGAGACAGAATTGTTGAGGGCCAGGTGTCCAAAGCCAGCCAGCCAGGTAACATAGTGCTACTATCTTAAAACAAAAATGACAAATCCTACAGAGGTTTCAGAGTTTTTCTTTAATATTGTTACTGAACTCGGGTCACAGTCCTTACCCAGAGAAGCTGAGCCCGGCTACTCATTGAGAAACTAATTTGAAAAAGCAAAATTAATAGCAAAAAGGAGACTTAACAATGTGGCCCCAATGAGAAGAAGGGCAAAGAGATTCATTGACCTCCTCAAGTCCATCTTCAGAGTTTTGAAATGACTCAAAGAGTTTAAATAGAGAAGCAGGAATACACACATCTAAGCAGGCCAAGGTCAATGTGTGGCCGTCCCTGCCATTGTCCCATCATCGTGTTGATTTTTTTCTCTTCATCTAAGGTGGTCTGGCAAGTTGTTAAAGTTCTGTGAAATCATTTTCTGGGAGACAAGTTCTCCCTCTGGCTACAGCCTTTTCCTTCTCCCAGCATGAGATTCCTGGGGAAATTTCCACCTGCTGGGGCCCATTGTTTCAGAGGTCTGGTCATCAGATTGAGACACAAATGTCGCTTTACAGTATTTTCATTTCTGCCAAACCCATTACAGTTTGACTGAGGTTCTGTGGCTGATATGAAAACATAGAACATCTCAGGGACTTTGGGGAATTCTTTGTTTACACAGCCTACCTTGCAGGCCCACATTTTAATGATCTCTTGTTCTTCGATGAACACTGAGGAAGCTCAGGAACAGGCAGAGCCAACTTTGGCCCACACTGTTGTCTGAATCTGCCCCAGGCTTTGTGACTGTCTCCCATGCGCCAGCCTCACAAAGGGACTGCACAGTTCTGCCACAGAACTAAGGACTCAGGAGAAGTCTGTGCTTTTGGGGACATTGCTCTCGCTCTCCATGTCTGCTCTCATGCAGTCGGACAAGTCACCTTCCAGTTCACTGTCCGCAGAGCCATCAGTCCATTTGGAGAGACACATGCTCGGTCACCCGTTTCTTCATCTAAACACTCTTCTGCCTGCTCTTCCCTGAGTGTCCTGTTCAGAAGAACAGTCTTCAGATTCCTCTTTCCAGCCTTCATGAGCTAAGCCAGCTAAGGCTGAGTAGGCAGTTTGAAGCAGTGACGCACGTGGGGGCGGTCTAAGCGAAACATGACCTGAGCTGAGAGTGGCTCATCTTAGAGGTGCTTAGCCGTTTGGATTTCTTCCCTGATCCCTCTGCTGGGGACCTGGGACTAGCAGCCCGTCTTCTATCCTCTTATTGAACACACGCAATAAGAACCGGATCTCAACATCTTTTCCTGAATCCTTCCGTTGATAACACTGAAAAAAATTTTCAAAGGCTCCAGTTTCATCCCATTGTACCAGAAACTACTTTGCCACAGACCGGAAAAGGAAAGAACTAACTTAAGGGGAAATAGTGTTGCCGAGAGATGCCAATATCTCAGATTTATCAGCTAATGAAGGACTAGATGGGTCCTCCATTCTATCTAACAAGATTATAGGCTAATAGAAGGTTTGTCCAGGTAGTGCATATCAAAATTCAATTGCTGGTAGATCTTCTGTTCATTTTCAAAACTAAGGTATCAGAAAGAGTTGGTGATCCACTTCAGGACTGGTCTCCCCTTGCTACCCAAACAACTCTTGGTTTTTCTTCTCAGCCTGCCTCCCTGGAGACGATCCGTGTGGGTCGCAGCAGGTCATCCGAGTGTGCGCAGGTTCAGAAGCACGACTGCTCTGCTCCAGACATTGCTCTTCTGTGCATCTCACTCGCTGAGTGACACACTGCTGCTCACACCACGCTGAGACCGTGAGCTCCCCAGGGCAGGGCCACTACCGATTACACTGTGCTCTTGGCAGTGGGAATCCTAAGGCATCATGTTTCGGTCATACCAGACACTCCGCTAGGCTGGGGCAGGTGGGCAGAGTCTTCCCCTACTAGCAGTAAGGGAAGGGCCCCAGCTTCTATGGGGAGGGGTCCTGCTGCCCAGGAATCTCCAGTTACAGCACATTGAGGGACAGCAGCCTGCTAGTCCTCCTCAAGATCTACAGTTATGTTTGGGATCCTCACCTTTATCTCAAAGCTTTGAGTCTATATGGAAACTATACCAACCACTGGTTCTGCCCTTGGCATATAGACTCACACTCACACATGCACAAAGTCCGCTAGTTAAAGACTTCCCGTCAGAATTGTAAATGTCAAATTCATTATACCTGGAAGGCCTCCATAATCTGAGCTTTGGGATCCAACTCTCTGTAACCACCCTTCCATTCCAAGGCTCAGCTTCTTTCTGTCCTTCACCCACATAAAGTACTTCCCAACCCAAGGCTTTTACAAGATATTCCCTTTGCCTGGCAGACGCTTCAACTAGAGCATTGCATGGCTCCCTTCTTCCTCATATTGCTCCCTTCCAGGTGCCTTTCCAGACCATCTGACCCTTCTCTTAGCCTTTTGTTCTCAATCCCCATCCTCACTCAATTTCTCCCTGACTCCGAGCCCCGTCTACACTGGCATCACTCTCCCTGATGCTGAGCTCGGTCTACACTGGCATCTCTCTCCCTGACGCTGAGCTCAGTCTACACTGGCATCACTCACCCTGATGCTGAGTTCTGTCTACATTGGCATTACTCTCCCTGATGCTGAGCTCCGTCTAAATTGGCATCACTCTCTCTGACTCTGAGCTCCATCTACACTGGCATCACTCACCCTGACTCCGAGCTCCGTCTACACTGGCATCTCTCTCCCTGATGCTGAGCTCGGTCTACACTGGCATCACTCTCCCTGATGCTGAGCTCCATCTACACTGGCATCTCTCTCCCTGAC